>MKEJ01082390.1:0-11776 GCA_001753735.1 Embelia ribes | reverse complement strand
ATACAATAAACAACTCCAAGAAAAGGGTCAACTATACCTAGATGAATTCCAGAAATCTAGCATTTTAAGTTCTCTCCTATCATGGTTTCTCTCATTACAGACATGTATCTTACCCTCTCTACAGAATAGACACTTTCCCTCCAACTTATTCGTAGGCCTATATATATTTTCACTAAGTTTCCTTCTCTTCTGCCTATTTTTTCTACTAACTAGCCACCCCTCTAAGCCATCGTCATTGAATTTACCATATCTCCAAATAATAAGTACTCTAACTTAGCCTTCTCACGTACTCTCATAAGTTTTTCATCTATTTCTCATACCAACTCATCTATGAAATTCAGATTATCAATCTCTAGATTATCCATACTAACATCTAGCTTATTCGATATCTATACAGAAATCTGATCAGAACAAGGCACAAAAGGATTGTCCAGATGGGATTCAGTACCGTTGGTATTTGGAGAGAGAAAATTAAAAGAATGATCTGCTAATTCATCCAAGAGAAAATCAATAGTAGGCTCGTAATTCGTATAGGGGTAGTTGAGTCTGAGAAAGATTATATTAGTGATTCCTTTAACCTCTGCCTTTTTACCAACTTAGCTAATTCATATATTTTACTAATTGTCTCACTAATGAATTTATTTATCTCTTTAAAATTTGCATTCATCTCATTAGTAAATTTATTCATCTGTATAATGAGTAGATTCTCAATTCAAACAAGCCAAATTTCATCATACTTATATAAGCTTGTGTGTATTGTTTCATCATAAAAATTATATTGGCCCTCTAAATATTTTGGAATAGAATTAAATGGGTAATCATACAAATCATACTCATACATTACACAATTAATATACTATGTTAGTGTAGAAAAAAATAGTAAAACATGAGATCTGAGAATTCCTCAAGCGACTTGCAATTACATGTATGGCCTACTGTATCTTGAAAATATGGACAATCATCTGACCAATGTCATACACTTTGGCATATCACACAAGGTTGATAAGATGAAGCAGTACAATCAATAAAATAGTGGAATACAATATCCAAGCATTAGTCAATAGAATTGCAATCACGCATGCTATTAACTATGATTGGAAAATATCATTCACATTCCCAAATTTTGTGGTTTTTCTTGGGAGAAATGTAACCACTTATTTTTTAGAGGAAAATTTCGTTTTGAGATCAAGAGCAACTCAGTTTTTTCTAATTTTTAAAATTTTTTTTTACTTGAATAAAAATTGAAAAAATAAATAAATTCTTAGCAATCCATTTGAGGAATCCTCGGCAATGGCTCGAAAAACTTGATCGCTCTTAAATGTCACACTAGGAGAGCCTAATAAGTATACTGAGAATGACTATAATTTTACCGGTAAAATATAAGGTTTATCGATCTCAGGAACTCCTACTGATATAAGAATATCTTAAAAACTCACTAACACACAATTTATTCTCAAAAATTTAATCTAAGTATTTAAATTATTTCCTGCTTCTAATACTCCTTGGTTGATTGGGTCTATGAGAAATTTAAAAAATAGATTAATAAGCACAAATTTAAAAATAATAACTAAAATCTTACCCAAATAGGGAATCCAACAAATTAATTGAGACTCCCTAATTCTCCTAATTAATGAGTTCTAGATAAAATTCATCTTGAAAATCACTAATATTTATTATTTGGTTTATTTCTATTTGATGTGTTATCGGATGATTGTTAGATACTATAATTACATCTAGACGATTTCTAAGGTATTCAAATAGGTTACAAATCTTAGATTTCTAACTAAATCAATATTAGATTAAGTTTATTGAAAACATGCTCATCAATAAAGGATTAGGAAAATTGATTAATTTATTTTTATCTCCTAGGTAAGAAGAAACCTAACCTAGCATATTAAAGAAAGTAATAAACATGATTGTTGAAGAAATCATAAATAAAGATATGGTAAAATAATAATGATAAAAGTAAATCAACAATAATTAATAAGAGAACTAATTATAAAGAACTCACAAAATTGTATTAAAAAAATATGAGAGATGAGGAACCATTGAGAAACGTTGTCTATAGCCTCCAAAGTTGAATACAATGAAAATAAGATCGTTGATTAGTTTCAAACCAACCCTTTAATATCTCTTCACTAGTGAGAAAGACAAAATTACCCTTAATGAGAGTTTTATACACTCAAAATGGTCCTAGTATGAAAACAATAGGGTTCCATATTAAAAACGTGAATTTAGCCAATGCCGAAGCAGTTTGATCGATGTAAGTGCGCTTAGATCGATCGGACCCATTGGAGTGCCAGTTCGGTACCCTTTTGCGAGATAAGTCATAACTCGTTCTCCAAAACTCGGAATTGAGCACAATTTGGATCATTGAAAAAATAATTCAAAGAATTTTTCTAACCATATCCAATTTTATATCAAACTATCTTCCAATGTTTCTCAAAAATTCATTGAAACAAAGTTTTTGGGGTATGAAACACTTTCAACGAATGGGTGATGAAGTCGTTCGGTCAAGGTTTCTCAATACTCGTTCTTTCACTTCTAAAGCTCCAAATTTTTATCGAAACATAATCCTCATTATAATAACTTCAAGAAAATATCTTCATTGGCCTCTAAATTATCTCATTTTATGTCATAATTTTTCAAATGATACACAATCGCATAATACCAAAATATAAAAATTATGATTGTTAAATACAAAATAAATGACTTAAAATATATGAAATAACAACTTATTATATATACGTTTATGGCTTAATCAGTTTTCTTTGTTGCCAAGTTTTAAGAACCTCTTAAAAATTGTGAAATATTTGAATGTAGTGACCTAGGGACGGTATATGATTTAGCAATTCAAAATTCTGCAAATAGAATATCTTTAAAATTAAACTGGCACAGTTTACTTGGTGGTGAAGTGATAACGAGCCCACCATTATAATTCAATGTTACTACAAAATTTCACGTGCATATCTTATCCACGTCTACTGATAACAACCCTAAATTCTTGCATATAATTACATATGAACCCTGCCCTTATGTTTTGATTTTCAAGAGTGAATTGTAGCTATGTGATTTAACATAGTATCATAGCCATCTGAGCTTTGAGTTTGGTAAATTAAAATTAAACAAAGAAAATTACTATTAACTCCATTCATTTATGTACACTTATCGGATTTTTGGAGATTTGGCTCACACACAAATGAGGTAGAGTGTTAAATAGTATATAACATCGACTAATAATAACCTTAAATCGTTGTATATGTTTAAAAGTGCATGTTGGGAACCCAAACGCAGATTCCCTTATCAAGTAATATGCAGCAGAATAATCAAATTCGATAAGGTCGTTCCCGTATTCTGTATAAATCTGGCAAGATAATGTAAACAAATATTACAAAATAATTAAAAAAATACAAAATCACATATTAAAACAATAAGGAATACACCACAATAATCTTGATGCCCAACGAAAATTCTCAAAACGGTCAATTCTCTCATAATCAAAGATTTATACGATCAATTCCCAAAAATAAAGTTTTATCTCTTAAAATTCTTGCTCTACATATAAAATATGATTTATATATAATGGATTAAATTCCCAATCTTGATCGTTGTTTTAAGTTGCCCCCAGAGGAACGGATAAGAGAAATTGAGGGTCTTATGCGATACAATTATTGGGCACTTTATTAAAAAAAAAATATATTCAATAATTTCACTAACGATAGAAAAAAATTTCAATACAGTTTATTTATTACTTTTGAATCCAAATATAAACACTTAAAAAAAAAAAAACAAAGATTGAAAAGTACTAATTTAAATTAAAGATAAAAAGAACACTTAGAATATGCAAGTTTATATTATCCACGCAAACAATGACAGAGTTTAACTTATTAATAAATTTGAACAATGATCAACTTATAAAATATTCCTCTTGCATTGTGAAATGCAAACTTAATTAGATGAAGAGAGAATAAATACAAGGCAAAAAAAAAAAAAAAAATTATATTATCGTGCACTTTTTCAATAATATAATATTATGTAGAAACTTCTAATCTCACAAGTAAACATGGTCTCTTCTTAACTACCGAGATATACGTGCTTTGCATATTAATTGTCATTTTAGAGAATTTTTTCAATTCTTTTTTAAGTGTTAATTTAGAAAATCAATGAAACATTAATATTTACTTTTTTAATTTTACATTTATTAACTTATTGAAGTAATATGTTTTGACTATTTAATGAAGGGGAGTAAAGTAAAATACTATTTTTTTCCCCAATAAATGATTTTCTTAATTCATGTGCTCTAATCTAAAGTGATGATTAAAAAGAAATAGATGGAATAATATTTAAGAAAATATTGCATACAAACACAAAAGTAAAAATTATGAAATTATTTCAAATAATTTTTAATAAAAATAGAAGTTTTGTAATTATTATTTATCGAAATTTTAAGTATGTATCATATACAAATTTTGAGGTACCACTATGGACTCGGGGCACTAATTCATACTTTTGAGAATTAATATGATATTTAAATATTTTATTAATTTTTGTAAATATGTGAGCAATTGTAAATTATAATTCCTTAACTTTTAATATTTTCATTTTAAATTTCTTAAGTTTTATTTTTATGATAATTATCAATTAAAATTTTTAAAGATATAATATTATTTCTTAACAAAAAATATTCAAGTTAAAATTAATCAATTTATAATTTTGAGTATGATGACTTTTGTTACAAAATAACAAGATAAATGATAAAATTGAAAGAAAAAATGTATGAAATATTTTGTGGGCTTAATATTTTTTATAAAGTAGTTAAATAGATACATGTTTATAATTTAGAATGATAACTTTTAAAATATATATTTAACGAGCACATGATAAATATTTTCTCTAGATTCAAGGTCTTTATAATTGGTTAAAAAAAAGGGGGCCTCTGGCAGCTGTCTAAATAGCTTTGTGACCAAACGGGACCCCTCATGGACCCAACTTTAGCTTTTCCATAAAGCAATAGTTTCTTAGATAAATTACACCCAAAAGTGAGGAAAATAAATATAGATATGAGATGCATGGTTTCTAAAAACGTTGGTTTAACGTGGAAAATTTGTTTCTTATGTCAATTATTTTTAAACGGAAATTTTGTGTTTATGAGATTTGCAGCGGAAGCTCGATTCTAAAAAATATCTGTAATATTAGAAAACTCACAAAAAAATAAAATAATTAATTTTTAGTTATTTTTATATAATGAAAGTATTATTTATATGTCATTAAAAATATTTTACTTGAAAATATATGATCATTTTTATTATTACATACAGTTCTTTGTATATATTATCAATATTATTGTAAATTCATATATTATATATTTAATTAATAATAATATCAGTATTCTCTATTTTTCCTATATTTTTAAATGTTCAGTACATGTTTTTAATTTTTCAAAACTATTTTTGCTTCTATTTTTTATTTCGGAAACTATGATGGGAAGGTATTGACATGGATGATAATTGTGTTTAGACCATATTATATGTGCATATGGTTTGAACTTACATATACGTGTGCATGTGTATCACGGGTAGATGTCTATTTATGTATGAAAATTAGTATATTGGCAGCATGGTTTGGATTAATATATAAACCAACGTCGCAGCTGCTATAACAATACTAATAGCAGTGATGTTGCGATTTTGAAGAGTACTAGTTTCAAAAATCGGAACATATGTTTTTTGGAAGTTATATAACGATGAAACACGCTTCTTACTTAGTGATATCTGATTCGGATTACCTCGCTTAAATTAGGTGTGAGATTAATTTTCACAACTCACGCTGTTGCAAAAAACTGAACCTTAGGTGGCTAATTCTACTAATTTCTCCTTGATCATTAAAAATGAACATTATAATGAAAATAAATAAAAAGACACAACTCTAATGGATTGGGCCGCTAACAAAAAGCCTAAGGATTATTGGCCCCCTATTATTATTAATTAAATAATAAAAAAGCTATTATAATATAAAAACAAATAATCGTGCATCATCATAAAAGTTATGTCCAAGCAAAGATATCACTTGTATTTTAATTTGACCAAAAAGCTTGGTTATTGTGGTCGGCAAATTACTTAACTTCGCCTGCTTTCATTATTTTAAATTTTCGGATAAAATTTCTGTTTAAATAAGAATTTAATGAAATCTTATGTAATACATATATAGCTTTTATATACCTATATATAAAATTACTTCAAGGAATGTGTTTTCAAGGTCAAACAATTTTTATAAGTGTGAATTTTTGTATCTAGGCAAAAAGCGAATGTAACTCCTGCCCTTTCTAACATAAAAACAATTCTAAAGACATTTGGGACTAAATTTGTTATTGCATCGTATAAGTAAAATGTAAAACTTATTTGGTATGAATGAAAGGTGAAAAGCGTAAAAAGTAATACCAATCAAGGTTTCGTGAAAAAAGCATAACTTATAAATTGATGCTACAAGGGCTTGTTTGGTGAGCGCTTTTAAGCTAGAGCTTCTATCTTTTTAGGCTTTTCAGCTAAACTCCATTTGGACAACAAGCTCAAAAGCTAGGCTTCGAGCTTAAGATTTATTTGGTTACATCTTTCAAGTAAATAAGTTGAATTTTTTTAGAGAACCAAAAAACCTTAATGCGTTTAAGCTTTGATGAATCATTTGATTGACTGCCAAATAAGCTGGATAATGATTAAATAAGTTAACTTATAAGCTGAAACTCGTTTGGATTACATTTGTAACTTTTTTCTTAATTTGAGTTGAAATTGACCAAACAAGCGTTATACTATTACCATGTATTTTTTATGATAATTTCGCTTTTCTATCCCACAAATGCATATCACAATTACTATTTACAAGATTTTAATGAAAAGTGTAGAAATATACAAGTTTTTGATAGAACTTTTTGATCTAAAGATCAAAAAATCCATCTGTGAATAGTGTAGAAACTCTCTCTCTCTCTCTCTCTCTACACTTGTGCAAGGGTAGAAACGTCCAAAAGTAACAAAGTATTAACAGCATTGTAGCACAGTGCATTTACGCAAAAAAGCTCCATCAATACAGCTTAAAACTTATTGGTTTTGGCCCATAAAAAAAGCTGTCAAGCTGGGCTTTACAGCTGGTTAACCAAACATGTAAGAATTTAAAAGCGCAAAAAGCTAATAAACTGGGCTTTTAAAAACAAGCCCTAAATAAATATGTTATTTACATGAAATTGTATTTGTTTTTATTCATCAATTGAAAAATTAAATAAAAAGGGAAATATTGTCAACGACATCTATTAATTATAGAAAATTATTGACGTCAATTTTGTAATTTTTTAAAATATTAAAATTGTAAATTTTATTTTATGTGAGATAAGTAGATATTGCTATACTTTTTACTTAATTTTGCTCTTTTACTATGAGTAAACTTTTAACACAAGCCTATCAAATGCCAACCCACTAATAAATTCACTTATTCACATCCTACCAAATTACCAAAACAACTTGCAAAGCTTTTTGGGCACACATACTCGGAGACATATCCTAATGGCAGGCGCGTCCAGGGGTGCAAAAATCAGAAAATATTAAATAAAATATAAACTTTAATCGAAACACTACAGAAAATAATAGAAACATTAGAAATTTTTATTACTAGTGGAAAGTGAGTTAAAATCCAACCTCAAAATCTAAACATAAAATAAAATCTTTCGAAAGATATATAATTAACCCTGACGACCTACCATATTATGAAAATAATTAATAATAGTTTCATTAGACACACATTTGAATATGTTTTTTACAATATAAACCACTAAAATATCGTTTATCCACTCATCACTCATTTGGTTGCTAAGCTAGTTGTTCAAAATTTTCATAATGGAGAATGCTCTTTCTACCGTAGCTGTTACAACAAGCAAAATCAACACCAAAACCAAAGTTATCTGCTTGTAAACCAATGGGTATGCCACATCTTTTCCAATGTCCACTATTTTTTGAATAATGTCATTGATCTCCCTTTACCATCGAAAGATCAATATTTGAACGTATATCCATGATGAAATTGACAATGTCAAAGGTGCAAGATCTTGAAAATCATTTGAATAGAATTTTACTAAACAAACTAACTTTTGCTTGTTACATGCCGCAAAAGAGTTAGATGGATTAAAAAAAGCAACATAAAGTAACAATGCAGTATTTACCTCATTGAATCGATCATTTAACTCAAGCAATTGCATATCTATGATAGTATTATATAACTCGATAAAGTACCAATGTGAGTTTGTTATTTCTTTAACTCTACGTTGTAGTCTTTTTCCACTCACATACATATCATGCATATTAGGCACATCAATTTGATGATCTGCACAAAAAGCAAACACATCTTCTACAAAATAATTCCATTCATCATCCCTCATCTCTTAGAGTCTTTTTTGAGAAATATCAACTAGAGTAATAACATTCACAATATCTTGGTCTTTTTGTTGCAATGCTTGGGACCCGTCATTAATTATTTAGAATATTTATTTCATCAATTGCAAATCAAACACGAAGTCAAACGATCACATGTCATTTATTAAACGAGATGCTTCGCCCCTTTGATTAGAAATGTATTCCTTCTTTCATAATCACATGAAACACACCAATTATAGAATCAAACAAATTAATTAAGCTCAATATAGTACCATAATGCGATCCCCAACGCGTATCACAAGGACGAATGAGAGTGCTCTCTTGATTCAAGCCTCGTCCACTAGTAATTTCTTCATTTTCCAAGGCTTGAATAATCTTGGCAGCCTGTTTCTCGCGTAAAATATCATGTCGCTTGCACGAACCTCCAACAACATTAACAACATTAGAAATCAAATGAAGAGTTCACAAATAATATGTTTCTTGACCATGGCTATAGGAGCAAGTTGAAGTTAATGTGCAAAATAATGAACATAATATGTTGTTTTATTCACATTCAAGATGAGAGTCTTCAATCTATTAAATTCTCCTTACATATTACGTGCTCCATCATAACCTTGACCCTGTAACATGGATATGTTTAATCCATATGCAGTTAACAGATCTTCAAGTGCACCTTCAAGTGATAGAGCAATTGTGCTCTCAATAAGTTCACAACCCCAAAATCCTTTCAAGCACATGGTCGTTTCCATCTACAAATCTCAAAACAACGGCCATTTGCTATTTTGTTGACACATCACGAGATCATTAGGAAAAATAGAAAAGAAGCCATTACCAAGCTCTGTAATTACAACCTTGATTATTTCAAATGCATAAACTCTTATAATATCTTTTTAAATTAAAGGAGGTAATAACTCGAGATTTTCAGGAGCATTCTTGAAGGGCAACTCTTCTAACATCCTCATTATGGTCGGCAAGGAATTTCAAAAGCTCCAAAAAATTTCCTTGATTACTTGATTCCTCAGATTCATTATGACCACGAAAGGCAAGCCCTTGCTTCAAAAGCTATCTAATACAGTCAATTGAAACATTTAGTCAAACTTTATATTTTGTTTTTGCTTCATCCTTCACTCTAACAATATTGGCCTCGATATATTATTTTTGATCGAGTAAATCTTTATATTTACTAAAATCTTGATTATAAGTACTATTAAGACCTCTCTCGTGCTTATAAAATTTATCTTTACACTTTCAATCATTAAAATCTTCACTCACAAAAGTATTACAACCGCCGTGATGTCCCAATTCAGTTTTTAAAAGATAACAATAAAGACAAAAGATAATAGGTAACATCCTTGCTTATACTGTATTCTAACCAATTAAATTATTTGTACCATAAATGATTAACCCTTTTTCAATGTCTCTTTGAAATATGTTTATGGGAATTTATCAAGATGAGGTTGGTAAGCACCATTTAGATAGTATTTTCTCCGAACTTTTTCATGAATATTAGGATAATAATATGCAATCCTATATCGTTTTTCAAGATATGAAGGAAGTGCTACTTAGTCGAAGTTTTCATGACTTAATTTAAATTACCCTTGAGAATTATGAAAAATCTACTATAATTTTAGGAAATTCAGATTCAATGCGACTCCTTTTTGGATTCTCATCGGATAAAGATAAATTTTTTGTGAAACTTTTTTTTGCAAATTCATTAATAGAAGATGAGTTTTCATCAACTTTTCTTTTAAAATATCTCAGCTTTTCTTTTAAAATATCTCAACATGACTCTACAATAAAAGAAAAGTAATATATATATATATATATATATAAATTAAACAGAGGCAAAATTACTAACCAAATAAAATAATCTAATGTAATAATTTCAATTCATTAATCAAACAAGTCAATTAAAATTTTACCATATTTTTAGGGTTCACACAATTATAATGAGCAATCACATCACATCAAATCAAGCAAATGAATAATAAATTATAATTATATAATGACACCTAATTAAAATTAATAATTTTGGGGCTAACAATCATTGACAAAGAAATAAGACCTAGATCTAGCACAACTTTTATGAGGATCTATAGATCTTAGATGCAACTCTATGCACTCATTTTTACAAGTAATTGGAACAAGAAGTCAAACTAAAGTGAAAGAAGTATATGTTGAGTGATTTATGTAGATTAGGGCAAAAGGAGGGGAAGATGAATGAGAGGAACCTTGCCGCTGGTGGTCACCTTGCCGCAGCGCCATTGGTCCGCCATTGCAAAAGTTTTCGGTCACCGGCTACAGCAAAAATCCACCTTGCTGGCCACAGGAGTCTTGATGTGGAATAGTTACCGATTAGGTTAGAGGGAGGGAGCCAATTATTAAAATAATAAAAAACATAGGCTATATATGTGGGATATTTTTGGAATAGATGATCATAACAGGTATTCAGGTAATTCACTTAAAAAAAATAAAGGGAGGTCAATTTCCCCCATTGCCATAATTTGCATTTGCCAGTAATTCTTAGATCAAAAATGAAAGGTTGAAATTAAATTTACTTTAAAAGTTTAGAATTCATAATCTTGGTTATTATTTTTAATCCAACAATCTCTGAGGTGAGTTTTACTGCTTCCGCTCCATAATCTCATTATTTCAACTGTAGTCCTCTTAATACACGGACTTTTTTCATATAATGTATAAATATTATTGTGTTTTCAGAATAAATTATTATAAATTGAAGACAAGTCATTATAAGTATTTTTAATTAAAATAATTGAAACTATCCTAAATTTCTAATAATTTTTGTTGTAACTTATTCTTCCATTAGTCTAATAGTTTATTGCAAGAGTTACAGTTGTACGCACCATTACTCTTATGGTTAATTATATGAATTACTACTTATAAAGTCATGGATTTGTGTTAGAACTCTTGCAATTCACCATTATTGGTTGATTGCATAAATTATTTTCTATATTAATCACTCCTTGATGGCCGATAAAATAATTCTTAGATTACATCTTTGTATTAATTGGCTATTAAAATTAAGCTTAATGGCCGTAAATTATAAGTTACAAGCTTTACATCTTCTACTAAATGGATGGTGTAGATTATAACTCTACTTTGATGGACGTTAGAGATAAAAAAAAATTTGTGAGATACACAAACTCCATCAATTTGTGAAACACGTAAAAATATCTAAATGTAGAAAGAGGGCAAGAGGGAGAAATTTATTTCTTTAGCAAATTGCGACAAATTACATACTTGTTTTCGGTTATTCCTGTAAGCAAGGGTTCATGTTTTTTGCTACTACCTCTTATGCTCAAGATACGTTTTCTAACCGTATATATTTTTTTTTAGTAAACATC
>MKEJ01082382.1:0-20395 GCA_001753735.1 Embelia ribes | reverse complement strand
AAAATTTAACATAATTATGTTATTATAATAATAATTTAATAGAAATATATTTATTTAATACAATCATAAAAGCCATGTATGTTACTACTTTTAGAATTTAAGACTCCCATTCAAATTTTCAAAGTTTTTATTGTTATTAACAATAATAGTAATTGAAAAATGACCCTTGTCATTTTTTTGGGCCGCCACTTGTCGGAATCTAGTATTGAGGCTCTACTTTTAATTTATTATTATTATATATGATATATATATATGTACATATACATATATGTACATATATATATATATATATGTATGTACTCGAGGAGTACAAAAACTAATTTTCAAAGACTTCGGGTTTGGAAAAAAATATCGAGTTGGAAAATAATATTTTTGGTAAAAAAAAGAGGGGATGTTTTTGGATAAGAAAAAATAGTATGATCACTCAAGGAGTTTCATACCAATATTTTCTCAGGACTAAAAGAAGATTTTTAGCGACAAGATATATATATAGCACCGAGGGTGCATATTACGAAGATGTGGATGATGTATACCCTCAGGGGTGAGCGACCGGACAGCTCGGAATTGGGCCTATAATCGACATCGCACCTATATGCGTCGGCTTCATAGGAGGAGCATGTGTAGTAGTTCTTACGAGCATCTGACAGCTCTGAGTAAGATATTCTACAGGGTGAGCGCTTGACAGCTCTGAGTTAGATACCTTACGATGCGAGCGTATGACAGCTCTAAGTCAGGATAGGCTGATGGCATGTGTTGCCTTCGATAAACCCAATGGCATGAGTTATTCTGGGCGCGGGACGCGAAGAAATGCGTGGAGGCCCGATGTGCCTATGCGAGGTTATGCTTGGAGGCCTGGTGTGCCTATGCGAGGTTATGTTATGCGTGGAGGCCTGATGTGCCTATTCAATGTGATAATATATGTAGGGGGCTTAATATGCCTTTGCGAGATGCGTAGTATGTGATGTTATGTGAGGAGGCCGATGTGCTTGTATGATACTATATATATATTTATAGTTGGAGGTATGAGATGCCTTCGTGATTCCACAGTCCTTATCCAAGGACAAATGTGTAGGCATTGGCGAGGGTGATGGTGTATGCGATGAACGTTGGCAACGGTGGTGACGTTGGCATGGGCATAGGCGATGGTTCAGAGTGTGACATAGGGTGGTGATGATGATGATGATGGCGTAGTATGAGGACGTATTCTGTGATTCAATATTGGTTGGTATACTTTAGTACATATACTTTATGTTTATTACATTACTCATAGCACGGGCATGTGACATACACCAACATGGTAGAGATTTGACTCGGGAGAACTTCTAGGTTTTACTGCATATTACGAACATGCCTAAGTATCAAGCAGTGTATACTGATATATGATAGAGATGGGTACACAAGGAAAGCGATGCATTGCATGAGCATTCATGTAGTTTATACTGTTTAGATTCCCTTTTATCGTTTGGTTTAGAATCTGAACAATACATTTCTTTTTCCTTTGTATATATTCTCATGTGGTGATGTAGGGTTAGAGCGTAATGCTAGTTTGCTAGAGGAGCAGGCTTAGTTTGATGAAGATTCAGGGTTAGCGTGGATCTGGTCTCGAGTGGATAATATTTGGAGGTTATGTACAATTTTTGTTTTATTTCGTACGAGCATGTTGCTCGAGATGATATTTTATTTTGCAGTAGGGTGTTGCTATTTAGACCATGCATTATGTATTTATTATTTACGAGATTGTATATGATATCGATGTGGCACTTATATGTATTATGGCAGAATGGTTTAGTTTGGTTATGATTGGTTTGGTCATTATTTTATTTTCTATTCTTTCAGCTCACGTCTCCGGGTTTATGGGAATTCAGGGCGTGATAGGATTGACCCTCTACCTTAATAAAAATTGCCCATATATGGTGCCAATGATTGACCCTATAGTGTTAACATGTTTGAGGGTGCCAAGGATTAACCCTCTAGTGTTCTAATGTTAATAGGTTCTAAGTGGGACTTAGGGTCGGGAAGACTGTCCATTAAATCTTTACACAAAGTCATGAGGAGAGGCACAATCGGTGGAGAAAGTGTTAAAAAGTGAAACCTGAGAACTGTAAGCTAAGTTAGTAGAAGTTGATGAGAAATAATGTCGAGTATGTACATTACTTAGGTTATTTGTGTGAGTTATTATTGATGTGTTTCATACTGCTGTGAGTTTATCTTGTTGATGCTGGAAACATAATTTATTGAGGGTCTAAGTTTGCAAATTCAGTAAACGAAACCCGCCTGTTTGGGTTGTTTTACTTCTTGTGTTTAACAAGAAGCAGGTATAAGTATTGGTGAACCCCAAATCCAAGGTTAGAATTGTGTTGGAGCTCACTCAAGTTGATGTGTAGTAGTTATCTATGTTTATTCATGAGAAGTGTTAATTTAAGAATTGTAGACCATCGAGCTAAGAGTTGTTTTTAAGTTGATTCTTAAACTAGTGATAACTGTTTTGTTTTTGTATTACAAATTAATGGGCAAAAACTGTTTTTAAGCCCAAGATGATAATTATGAGGTATTGAGAACTATGATTTTAGAGATTTGATTTCTTTTCTTTACCTGAGTTCTGCGAATGACGTGCTCGGGATGTATATAAATTTTGGGGCATGACAGTTTGGTATTAAAGCTCAAAGTATATGAAATACCTTAAGGCCAAACAAGAATAAAACAAATTAAAGACAACACATTATAAGGAAAGAAATAGGCATGGAAGAGTGAAGATTGAACTTTGTTACAAAGTGACACACGTCTAAAGACGAAGAAGTTAGTTCTACACGAAGTTAATGTTGATATTACACATACAGAGGTGGAGAAAATGATAGAATTACTACCTGGAAACCTTCAGGAGAATTAAAGTGACAATATGTATTCATTTGATACTAGATGAGACTATGCTTCACTATAATATGATGAAGAGCATATCTTACGACCTGGTTGCTAGGCCCCTACTTTTTCATCGAACAAATTTGAAAGTGCTAATGGATGCAGATAGAGTTACCCTTGAAAACTATTATAAGTTCAAGTACTTAAAGTGTTGCCAACATAAATTTGATACCTGGTGGAATCACATATGCAAGATTTATAAATAGCTTTAAGGGTAAATTATCTTCTTCATGTATTCCCTCTTGTATTTACCGATTTAGTCCGTACAATAAATATACATTTACTCGCTTCCAATATTAATTGTGCTATATTTGTTAATAAAACATTGTAATGAAAATTGTCTGGACTGATCAAAAGAGGTACTGTTTCGGGGGGTGAAATATTTCGTTCTCATATCCCCTGATGATGAGGTGCAATTTACCTCCCGCTACCATAAAATAGATATAGGTAAGCTTTTGAATATACATTAATTTCTTGTAAATATCATCAATGTAATAGTTTGGGAATAACAATATTTTAACAAAATTTATAGAAAGATTGGTGTGGGCAATTTTAAAAATATATATTTCTAGTAGAAATAAGTTTCTATAAAGGGGGATATAGAACAGTAACCTCTTTTGATGAGTTCAGGCAGAGTTTTCATTTCGATGTTTTATTACCAACAAGTATAGCACAATGAATATTGGAAGAGAGTAAATGTATATTTATTGGAGAGAGTAAATCTTTAAATACGAGAGGAAGTACATAAAGAAGATAATTTACCCAAAATATTTTTTTGTAAATTTTACGTATGTGATTCGACTAGGTATCAAATTTGTGCTAGCACTACTTTAAGTATCTGGTCTTGTAATAGATTTCAAGGGTTACTTCATCTGCATCCATTAGTACTTCCAAATTTATTCGGTAAAACAGTAGGGACTTAGAAACCTGGTTGTAAAATATGCTCTTCATCATCTTATGGTGAAGCATAGCCTCATCTAGTGTCAGATGAATACAAATTGTCACTTTGATTCCCCTTTAGGTTCTAGGTAGTAATTCCATCATTTTCTTAAACCTTGGATGTGTAATATTAACAAAAAATTCATGTGGTACTAACTTCTTTGTCTCTGGACGTGTATTAACTTCGTAACAAAGATCTTCATCCATCCATCCCTAGTTTTTCCCTTTCTCGTGTGGCTTTTTTACTTCTTGTTTGTCCGCAACCTCCTTCTTTTGCCCTTTTGGCGGCTAAAGCTTCTTTCTCTTGTATCTTAGCTTGTTTCTCTTTTTCCCTATCTCGTTTCTCTTTTAAGCGAGCAACAAAAAGGAAACGAGATAAGGAAAAAGAGAAAGAAGATATGATACAAGAGAGAAGTTTTAACCTCCGAAAGGGGAAAAAAATAGAGGGCGTACGATAAAGAAGAAGAAAAAATTAAATGCCACACGTTAAAGGGAAAGAACTAGAAATGGAGGAGTGAAGATTGAAATTTGTTCTGAAGTTTTACACGTCCAGAGACGAAGAAGTTAGTTCCACACGAAGTTGATGTTGATATTACAAATCCAAGGGTGAAAAAAAGAATGGAATTACTACCGGGAACCTTAAGGGGAATTAAAGTGGCAATTTGTTTTCATCTTACACTAGATGAGGCTATGCTATGCTTCACTATAAGATGATGAAGAGCATATTTTACAAACAGGTTGCTAGGCCCCTACTAATTCATCAAACAAATTTGGAGGTGCTAACGGATGAAGATAGTCATACTTGAAAGCTATTACAAGACCAAGTACTTAATGTAGTGCCTGCAAACATTTGATACCTGGTGGAATCACATATGCAAGATTTATAAAAAAACATTTCGGTTAAATTATCTTATTCTTCACTTGTGTTTTACATATATTTTTCTTAAGTGAGTTTTTACAATTTTCAAGTTAATTTTTTACAGAATTCATTTTTCAGTTTCATGTATACCTCTAGGGAGAATTTACGAATTTCCTATCTGATAAATTAATTACTTCTCAGTTATTTGCCAAAGGTATGCCACAACATAATGGTGTAACGGAAAGAAGAATAAGACTTTTTATAGATATGGTAGGATATATGATAAGTTATTCGAATTTACTGGATTCGTTTTGTGGATATGCATTAAAAATAGTAGCATATATTCTAAACTTGATACCATTTAAGTAGAAGAGGACTACGTCATAAATCATATGTATTGGGCATAAGTTGTCTATAACCCCATTATGGCAGCCCTAGAGCATTCACACTAGTTTATCTCATGTTAAGTTCTGCATCTCAGTTTATAGAAACTCATTTATTCTACTAGAATTACATATTTTAGAAATTTCCCACACTAGGCTTTCTATAAATTTTGTTGAAATATTTTTATTCCCAAACTATTACCTTGATGATATTTACAAGAAATTAATGTATCAAAATAATATATGCAAAAGTTTACCTATATCTATTTTGAGCGAGATAAACTTCATCTCATCATCAGGGGATATGAGGACGAAATCTTTTAGGCCTCCGCAATTAGTAACCTATTTGCGTAAGTGATTCCATTAGGTATCAGATTTGTGTTGGCATCCCTGCAAGTACTTAGTCTTGTAATATTTTTCAATGGTGACTCTATCTTCATCCAGTAGCCCTTCCAAATTTGTTCGATGAAACAGTAGGGTTGTAGCAACCGAGTTGTAATATATGTTCTTTATTATCTTATGGTGAAGCATAGCCTTATCTAGTATCAGATGAACACAAATTGTTAATTTAATTGGCCTGAAGGTTCTTCACCCCTAGATGTGTAATATCAACATCAATTTTATGTGGTACTAATTTCTTCGCCTCTAGACATGTACCAACTTTGCAACAAAGTTCAATCTTTACTTCTTTATCTCTAGTTCTATCCCTTTCCCGTGTAGCCTGTAACTTTTTTTCTTCTTTTCTATCTTTTTTTGCCCATTCGGTGGCTGAAGCTTCGTTCTCCTGTATCTTAACCTAGTTTTCTTTTTCCCTATCTCTTTTTATTTTCTTTTTTTTTTGTTTGCTTTTGTTTGACTTTTTCCTTTTTCTTTTTTTGCCTAATATTGCCCTTCTTGTTTTGAGTATCTTTGAATTCTTTCACGAAAATTTCTATTTGCTCTTGGTCACGCTCTCTTACCTCATTCTTCTTGACATGATCCTGGTTCTCTACTTCCTCCAGCTTCTTTTTCTCTTTCTTGTCTTCTTTTCTTGACATTGTCCTTGACTTGATCTTTTTTTCTACTCTTCATCCTCCAACTTCTTTTCTCCTTTCCTGGTCTCCTCTTGCTTGCTCTTTTTTTTTCTCCTCTTGTTCATCATCGGCATCTTTCCCTCCATCATGGAGGGTAAGAATTTTATACCATGTGTCCAAGTCCACAAACACATTATCGTAGGTATGCTTATTGACATTAAAGACAACTCTTTTATTCAACAAGAGTAGGTAAATTTTTTTTAAAAAAAAAGTCAATCATATTTTGGAGAGTAGTTTAGAATATATTTTATTTTAGCGTTGTGCACTTGAATTATTCATCATTTCCAATTTCCAAATGAGTCGAATTTATCATGTACATTTCTAATATTTCCAAATCTGACTCTCTAGAAAGTAAAATCGTTATATATTGGGCATTGGCACTGGCATTTCTCATCCTCAATTTAATTTCTATTTTTTTTTGGTACAAAATTTCTAAATCTAGTAAATTTAAAAAACAAAATACCATTTACACTTTAGTAAACAAAGTTTCATATAAATTATTCACATAAAAAAACACCAAAAGTTGAAACCTCCTTACAAATGAGGGAAAGCTGGTGAGATTGCTCTTACATATCCCAGCTTAGCACATCCAGGTTGTCGAAGCTCACTCGAGTGCTGGGAATTTCTTGTGTAATTTTCTTTATGTTTTGTTTTTCAGACTAATGTAGACCATTTGCCGAGTTGATTTTGTTTTGACATTATGAGACAGTTGTATTGCCAAAATATGATAATGTGAAGTCCACTTGATGATGAACTGTGGCTTATCGGACTGCCTACATGATGTTCTTAGAGATGTCTCCCTATAGGCTTATCTATGGTAGAGCATGTCATTAACCATTTGAGATTGAGCATACGACTAGGCTTAATCTTTGATTGTTTCCGGCATGTTTTAAAATGTGTTTGTAGCGGAATTCATTTAATTATAAATTTCCAAACTCTTGTTTCTATCGTAGATAGATGAGTTTTCAGTATTTGCGGATTACTTATCATTTAAGGGAATTACTTCCCGCACAAGGGTATGCTATAACATAATGGTGTAGTAGAAAAAAGAATAGGACTGATAGATTTGGTTAAATTTATGACGAGTTATTTAAGTTTTTTTAGATTTACTAGATTCATTTTGGGACATGCATTAGAAATAGTAGCATATATTCTAAACTCGGTACCATCTAATTAGAAGAGAACTACGTAATAATCGGATGTGTTAGGCATTTGTTGTCCATAACCTAGTAGCCCTAGAGCATTCACACCAATCTATCTCATAATAAGTTCTGCGTCTCACTATATAGAAACTATTCTACTAGAAATACATATTTTTTAAATTGTCCACACCAATCTTTCTGTATTTGTGTTTATTAATTATCTTGATATTTCATTTTCCGGAAAATTTGATTCAATAAATAAACCCATGGAAAGAGATTGTAATTGAATACGAAATGTGATTTAGTGCTAATAATTATAAGGTACTGTATTTAAAGAAGTCAATCCATCATTTTATATATATATATATATATATAAATGTAATCAAGGACATGTATGAGGGTGTGACTACTAATGTCAAAACGTGTGGTGGCAAGTCTAGCTTCCGATAGGTTTGTATCAAGACTTAGCATTAAGTCCTTTCTTATTTGCAGTAGTAATGGATGAACCATGTAGACACATCCAAACCGAAGTGCCATGGTGTATGTTATTGACTGATGATATAGTTCTAGTTGATGAGACCAGAGAGGGCATAAATGAAAAACTAAAACTATGGAGACATTTTAGAGTCACGCGATCTTAGGCTGAATAGATCAAATACGAAATATATAGATTGCAATTTCAGCAGACGAAGTGTGATGGACCCGATTTTAGTTAAATTAGGTGAGAAGTGGTACCACAGACTGATCATTTCTGTTAAAACTCCATGCAGAATGGATGAAGTGGAGAAGTGCTTCCGGGATTTTATGTGATCACAATATGCCTTACGACTAAAAGGCAAGTTTTTCATGATTGCGGTAAGGCTAACTTTATTGCATGGAGCTGAATGTTGCGCTATTAGGAAATAATATGAACATAAAATGAGTGTAGCAGAGGTACACATGTTGAGATAAATGTGCGGTAAGACTAGGAAAGAATTAGGAATAAAGATATCCGAGTAAGGTTAGGAGTGACTCCAATTGGAAATAATATGAGAGAGAGTCGTTTAAGATGGTTTGGGCATATAAGGAGACCTATCAATGCACTAGCTAGAAAGTGTGTCTCGATGTAAGAACAATGAAGAGAGGTAGAGGTCAACATTTAACTACATGGATGAAAGTGATAGAGAAAGATATGCGCATGACAGAAATAGATGAGCAAGTTGCCTTGGATAGAAATGAGTGGCGTCTACAAATTTGTGTTAACGACCCAACATGATATCTTATTTTGTTCCCATTTAGTCAATCCTCATTTATTAAAATTTTAAAAAGTTGAATGATCATGATAATAATGATGAATCATATGCATTATTTGAGTTTTCTAATGTCAAACTACATTTGCTTTCACATAAATATCTAATAAAGTACAATACCCAATGTCATTGTTCGCTCATATGCAAGCATCATATTGAAACTTATGGTTTGAATATCTACAAGTGGCTCAAGTTGGTGGGGGTAAAAAAATCTTGATATCTGTGATAGAAAAAATAAGTGCACAAATAATTTGTTGGCATTCAGAATTTATATAAAGTGGATGCTTATTGGTTGCATCATGTATAATTGATGAAAATATACATTTTTTTAGTATTACTTATAAATACATTTAATATATATAAAAAATATATTTATTTAGGTTAGAGGAGTGTGAAATAAGTGAAAATATATTATTTTTAAAAAGTATGAATCAAGAGAGTGACAACAAAGTGCATTTTTCTAACTCAAAAATATAAATAAGTATAAATTTACTTAAAACACCTAACATACGTTGTACTTAAAAATAAATATACAAAAATATATAGCTATTGTGTTTAACCAAACAATAAGTGAATACCATTTTCTTCTCTACTAGCATATTATATACGTGCATTACAGATGATGATTATTAAATATTTGGACGTGAACTATAAGATTATGATCGAGGAGTGAGGACTACAATTTGCTTGATACATAAATATTAATTTTTGAAATTTAGCTAATCAAGGTTCTACTGGTTGGATTTTACCTTAACCATTTGACTATTTCTTGTTTTTTCTTTTGTAAATTTCTCTTTATGGTAATACTTTAGCATGCATTTTTCTTACATGTGGTATGTAAAATTTCCTAAATCGCTCTATTCATGGCCAAATAGGATAGAAAAAACAAATTTTAGCACAAAAATCCAAATAAATATTATGTCGAGACACCAATGGAGGTATGGAGAAAAATCTATATTCAACCTCATCTAAAAAATTAATAAAATGTGTTAGATTACCCCAAATTTAAATAAAAGGACATTTTTTCTTCTGACTCTATCATGTACATAACAATGGTTTTAACAGAAAGCTCAATATATTATTTAACCTATTAGTAAGTTAGAATAATTTTGATTAATAAATTTGCACAATCGAATGTAAGCCTATTAAAGTATTCACTTTTACTTTGAGAATATCAAGCATACTTGATGTACTAAAACCCGTGAAAACTATTTTGAAATTCTTAATGGTTCTTTTCTGAAATAACTTCAAATTTAATTTCCACATACTACAAAGAGAACGGGAAGTACAAAACCTAAATCACCCAAGCTAGGGTACGCTTCAGATTTTAATCCTAGCTCCGGCTTCCATTTTCGCTCTTGCTCTTATAGTGTTTTGACTTATAGATTTGATATTGTCACGCTTTTGCTCCTGCTTCGCGACTTGGTAACCTAATTTGAAACATTATGTCACATGAATCCATAGTTTAAAGAAAATGGATGTCAGATTGTTTGGTGTCAAGCAAAAATACACTCCTCCAGCTTTTTCCTATTGCAAAATTCCCTAAGTTTGATCATGACTTTAAACAAGAAATTATTCATCAATCAAAGAATAAAATAGCTAAACCATCAGAAATTAAATTATTGATTAAAAAGTTCATATATAAAATATTAACAAATATAGAAGACTTAATTCTTCAAAATTTACAAGCAGAAAATAAAGTTTAGACAAGTTTTTACTATATGGAGAGAGAAATTTAAAACAAGGCACAACCTAATAGGATATATTATAAAAAAGGAAAACAATTAGCTTTTCTTATATATGAATGAATAATTGATTTTGCATCACAAAATACAGCATGGTAAGATAAAAGGATTGGAGAGGAAGAAAATAGGAGTTGTAGAAAGAAGATTGATCAATACGCAAGAAACCAATTATATTTGAAAATTATAAATTTTTCTTTTTTATTTTGCTATTCATGAAATGGCAGGAGCCACACTACATTCCAAAGATTTTTCTTTTCTTTTCTTTTCTTTTCTTTTTTTTTTTTCTTGGATTCCTTAGATTTCAATGCATGTGTAAATTTAATTTATAAGTAACACAAATACATGGAAAACTTTAAGGCATCTTGAAGAAATAAAAGCACTTTAACAAAAAAATTTTAACCTTTGCATTTCACGTAATGTAGGTTATTTTCTATTTTAGAAATACTAATTAGTTGTTACATGTAAACTCATATTAAACATTATTTCCATCAACTCAATAATAAATGTCTGAGGCACATCCATTCGGTCAATTTAAGTGATGTCATTTGCAATTTTGTCCATCATAAATTTTGATCCCTACAAATTTTAAGTTGTAATTTTTTAATTTGAGTAGGGATAATTACGGAGGTAAAAAAAGAGAAAATAAAAATAAGGAATTTACTTTTTAAAGAACAGAGATATGCTAGTCAAATAACTATTACTGCCCTTTCAATTTCCCTTTCTATCTACATATAAGTCAACTAAGAAGTCTTTACCATGAGTAGCCTTCTCATTCTATCCCTTTTCTATTTAAATCGTTTAGTATAGGCTCATGCACTCATTCTACTCTAAAAGAAAAAGAGCACATAAGGTATAACACATTGTTATTTCGGGTGACAGTGGTGGCGTTAGAGCTTCGGCCAACATGAAGAACCTAGCCGTACATATCATCACCGGGCGATGGTTCATGGTGTTCGCCGCCTTCCTAATCATGGCGGCAGCCGGTGCAACCTACATGTTCGGCATCTACTCCAATGACATCAAGACTTCCCTTGGATATGACCAAACTACCCTCAACCTCCTCAGCTTCTTCAAGGACTTGGGTGCCAATGTGGGCGTCCTCTCTGGCCTCATCAACGAAGTGACCCCGCCCTGGGTTGTACTATTGATAGGTGCAGTCCTCAATTTTTTCGGGTACTTAATGATTTGGCTTTCCGTCACGAAAAAGATCTCCACTCCTAAAGTGTGGCAAATGTGCCTATACATATGTATTGGCGCAAACTCACAAGCTTTTGCCAACACGGGGGCTTTAGTTACAGCCGTTAAAAACTTCCCCGAGAGCCGTGGGGTGGTCTTGGGCATTTTAAAGGGTTTTGTCGGGTTAAGTGGAGCTATCCTCACACAGTTGTACCATGCGATATATGGTAACAACTCAAAGTCCCTTATTTTGCTCATTGGGTGGCTTCCCGCGGCCATATCAATCGTGTTTCTCCTGACCATTAGGATCATGAAGGTAGTTCGCCAGTCAAATGAGCTAAAAGTATTCTATAACTTTTTGTACCTATCTCTTGGCCTTGCAGGGTTTCTTATGGTGATTATCATAATGGAAAAAAAATTCCACTTTACGAGGAGTGAGTACGACGGCACCGCCGCAGCCGTACTCATTCTGCTCTTTTCCCCACTTATAGTGGTAATAAAAGAAGAATATGTTACATGGAAAAGTAATAAGTCACAAGCTCTAGCTGAACATGGTCAACTAAAGATTGTAACCCAAGATCCCAATGAAACAAAAGCTTCACTGCAATCAAGTGGGACCTCAACTGAAAAGAAACAACAACAACAGCAACAACAAGAAAGTGTTTCTTGCTTTAAGAATGTTTTTCGCCCTCCGGACAGGGGCGAAGATTACACTATTCTTCAAGCCCTGTTTAGTATCGATATGTTGATTCTATTTTTCTCAACGGTTTGTGGTGTCGGGGGTACATTGACGGCCATAGATAATTTGGGACAGATTGGTACTTCACTGGGATACCCAAACGGAAGCATCAGTACCTTTGTTTCACTGGTGAGTAATTTTTAAAATAATTTCTATTTTTTATGGACCATAATTATGACCTATTTCAGTTCTGTTGATGATGATATTGACTTTGTGAGCATTTAAGATCAAATTTAATCTTTCTTTTTTTCACTTAAAAGTTAGTACGTCTTATAAGAAAAGCTTTCTTTGATACTTATGTTAAACACTTTACAAGTTTTAAAATGGATCTATCAGGATTTTCTTGGTATGAAAACTATAATTTATTTTTGCTTAAAACGGGTAAGCAATGTAAATCCTCTATGTGGCTTATTTCTTAGCGTAATTTATGAATTATTAACTAAAACTATTAAGAATTTTCAAATTTGGAGACGATATTGTTGTCTTCTTGGCTTCTAGTGGAAATTATGCTCCATTTTTACAAATTTATTTATTATTTATAATCTTCTGTTTTCTTGGCAATCTTGAATAGTACTGTTAGAATAGTTATATACTAACCTAGTATTTACATGACAAAAAATGATCTGAAATTGCCTCAACAATGAAAGAAATTGCGACAAATGTCGCATGTGAGGCGATAATTTGTTTTGTATATTGTCTATTTGATAATAAATAGATACAAATCGACATAGTGGTTGCCGGAGTTTGACAGTAGATCTACCTCCTACCTAAGACAATTGATAATAAAAACATAACTTGTTTATCCAATAAAACTCAGCCTTACCTAGAATCCAGACTGATTGACCTTTTAAATTTCAAATTAAATCTTTTTAATATATTAGTTAATTTTTGTATTCCTGATTCTTATATCGCAGGTTAGCATATGGAACTATCTCGGTCGTGTCGTGGCCGGATTCGTCTCGGAAATATTTTTAACAAAATACAAGTTTCCCCGGCCCCTAATGCTTACTATCATCCTCGTCGTCTCCTGTGTGGGCCACCTCCTCATTGCCTTCAACGCCCCTAACGGTCTCTACTTTGCTTCCATCATTATCGGATTTTGCTTCGGGGCACAATGGCCTTTGCTTTTTGCAATAATCTCCGAAATTTTTGGGCTCAAATACTACTCGACGCTCTACAATTTTGGGTCCGTGGCAAGCCCAATCGGGTCCTACATACTCAACGTGAGGGTCACGGGCCATTTGTATGATAAAGAAGCCGAAAGACAAATGGAGGCCTTAGGGATCACTAGAATGGCTGGTGAGGACTTGAATTGCATTGGGGATGAGTGCTTTCGGTTGGCCTTTATTATTATCACTGCAGTGACCATGTTTGGTGCACTCGTTTCGGTTATTTTGGTGCTTAGGACTAAGAAGTTTTATAGGAGCGACATTTATAAAAAGTTTCGGGAGGAGTCGAAGGCGGCTGAAGCCGAGATGGCAGAAAAGGGAAACGGCTCCATAGGGCCGATAGGGGACAAAATTTGAGATACGGAACAAATTCGGGTGTTAGAAAAAATGGTAGATATTATATATGGATAAAACATAAAAACATTGAATATTAGTAATGCACAAGTGGTTAGTATTAATTTTTATCGTGAAAAAATGTCACTTCTAGATGTAAACCACTTTCTTTCGGGTATTTCCCCTTTTGTATTGGATTTTGTTTCAAAAATTTGTGTTGAATTTTTGGGCCTCATGTTCTATTTAGTAATTTTGGAGTATTGTGTTTTGAGATTTAGGATTTTTAATTTTTTCAATGGAAATACATTTTGCTTTGGAGTTTTTGGTTTTACTAGATTTTTATAACTCATAAAGAATTTGTGAGTAACGTACTCAAAATCATGTAAAAAAATTGTACAAACACACATGCTTATATTCTGTACATTAATATTTTTCTTAAAAAATTAAAATTTACCCTCATGATCTCTAATTACGCAAATCATTTTCCAAAGACTATTGCCAAAGGAGTTTGTTCCTATCTCATCAATATTTTCAGAAACCTCATCTCTAGAAATTGAACAGTCTTTCTAGAAAAATCCTCTAACCAAAGGGTTTTTAAAACTGTTTTTTCTTCTTTTTTTCTAAATCCTCCGATGATAAAATAAAGGTTGGCTACAATTTGTTTGCCTTGTTTGACTGAAATGGTATTGTTGAAATCTCTCTCAAATGGTATTTATTTATGACTTCCTACAAATTTGCGACTACTTTGATTATGATAAGAATAATTGTTTACTTACTTTGTTATGCATGTATGATTATCTACGCTATTATTATATAAAAATAAAAATATCCTAAATGAAAATTAATTTTTTATTTGTCCAAAGTACTTTTTAAATTCTTACAATTTATAATTAATTTAGATTGAAAAGATAGTTATTATAAGTACAATAATATAATTTTAACTAAATCATTAATTATTCAAGTATGCATGTTCCACTTGCCTTCTTTCTCTCCGTCTTTCTCTCTCTTTCATTATCTATCCACGTTCTCCTTATCCTCCCCTCTCTCTTTCTATTCTATTATTTTTTTTATATAACATTTACATATACTTCTATTCTTAATTTTTATCGACTTTTTTATATTTAATCTTTATTTAAATTTTAATTTTACAACTTAATACTTACGTATTGCATGTGTGCTTCATCCATCGATGCAACTAATATTCAAAGTCAAAACTCTTTGAGTTTGACAATTCATAAATTATATTAAAATGGAGGCGGAATTTCATGTTAATGACGTTCACGTTGGACTATCATGTCGATATTGCTTGGGTTTGGTGAAACTAACCAATAATTTTAATGTGTTTACGACATTGACTTGATAAGAGCATTTGCATAAATTGACTGAGAGGGACTAATTTTTTTATTTTTAGGAAAATATAATATTATTTTTGATTTCATAATATATTACCTAGTAATTATTTAAAATAACTAATTGAGGATTGGTTACCAAATTTGAGGAATAACTATTCAATTCATCAAACATAAAATAATAATTATTTCACAATCATCGGACTTGTGGCTTATTTTCAGTAGGCTCACCACCAAATAATTATGTATTGTATTAACATGTATAAAATTTTAAAATAAAAAATAATATAAAACTTAAAAAATAATATTTAAATAAAATAGAAAATATTATAGATAATATGATGCAGAAGATAAAAAATTAAAATTACGTTAAATAAAAACAAAGGTTCACTGTTTTTGTATTTTAGAAAATCTATTTTAACTCAACTAATATTGAGGGTAAAAAGAATTATTTTTTATTTTCTCTAACCTGAATGATGACACGTCACACAGCTGGTGGCATATCTCCTGCTTATCCCCTTGCCTGCTTCCCCAGTGTGTATACAAGTGTAACAGATATATATATATATATATAGAGAGAGAGAGAGAGAGAGGGGAGATAGATACAGAGAGAGAGAGAGAGAGAGAGATGGCGTCTCATCTCTCGCTGACAGCGCCTTTAGCTGGATTCAGCAACTGTTCCTTCTCAGCAACTGCAGCAAACAGTGAGTCCTCCTCCCATTTTCTCATGGTGGTAGTAATTTTCTGGACTTAATGCTGAATTTAGATACTATATTATAGCCTTCATTTTCACATTATTTTCATGGTAGCTCGGTTTTTTACAACCTGCATTTGCACCAATTAGCAAATCAAGATATTTAATTACTTGAGTTTAGGGGCGGACCCGGGATTGGGATATGCAGAGTTACTGAACCTCGTATAAATTTTTTTTAAAAAGGTTAAAGGCCGTAATTCTTTTATGGGGGGGTTAAAGATGCATAAAAAAAGAAAAAATAATATGATAAAAATAAGATATATGGTGGGTTTTTCAAATTATGGGTTGGCTATAGCCGTGTTAGTTTCTCTTCTACTTCAAATAAGTCAATTTAGTATGAAATCAAGCTTAGGAATAGAAAGAAAAAAAAAACATCATTCATGTGCACTTGTGTGTTGTGTGCGACATGGAAGATTAGAAGTTACTTGGGCTTGCAAGCTCAGTTTATAGTTTAAATACACATTGCACATGTATAAACAAAGAAAAGAACAAGGACAGGAAAATCACAGTTTTTCTTTAGTTAGGAAAATTTATGCGAAAGAGTTTGGCTAATTTGATACATGTTGAGTTACTTATTCTACTAAAAGCTCCAGCTGATTGTATAGGCAAATTTTAATTTTTTTAAATCATTGTTCAATATTCCCCGTTACGTGCATATTGGACTCAGTTTATGCCCATCCAATTTTTTAGGGAGGTGGAATTCGTTAACTTTATTCCCCTTATTATTTTTATTATTTTTTACGGAGTGTTGCAATATACCTCCGAAGATTTGAACCCGGAACCTAGACTCTGATGTCGTGTTAAACCCATACACTTTCCGCTAAAATGACCTTCTAGTGAAGGAGATGAGTACATTCTAAAGCACAGGCTAGAAGTGGGACAATTAATTAATTTAACAAAATCCATGGGGAAAAAAATATTCATAAGGGGAAAAGTTTGGACATTGCGAAAAGATAATGTTAAGATTTTACTTATCTCCTAAGAATTGCCTGGAATTGTGAACTTTTAGCTGTTCCGTTTCGAGTAAGTTCGTGTCTTAGAATGATCTGTGCAAGTGAACAATGGAATACATGGAAATTGAATGAGTTTCTCCGATTCAAAGTGGTGATTATCATGTTGGCTATTGTTACTGAGGCCTGCAAATGTTTTTGATCTAACAGTACAAACAACTGCCCACTCAAACTCGGTACGGTGTCATGTTAGATCGAGCTTGAAAAAGGATAGTTCTTCTCCGGATGATTCTGAACAAGTATCTGAGCCAATTAAGATGAAGGTATGTTTTACATTGTCTTTCCAAATTTACTTGCAGCTTTATTGCGTTTTTTGAGTTTGCAATGGGACAAAAGAACCATGATTAGGCGTTACGCATTTGGGTGAAACTGGATTCTTGGATAATTATCCATCCTCTGGACTATTATTTCTTGTTTCTAGTTGTATTGTGGACTTCATAATTGACTGACAATTAGAAGATGATCTTGGGCTACTTGATGGTGCATAGAATGTAAGGCATCCACGGTTTTTTTCAAAGCTCTAGAGGTCTTGTTACTTCCATTGAATAGATTTTTTACTTTTTAATACAGGTACCCGAAATATTGACCTCTCGAAGGAAATGTATGGCATGTTTATGTTCAACAGCAGCTTTAATAAACATTGGTAGCTCATCTTCAGGATCAAAAGCAGTTGCTTCAGATGGGACAGAAAGACCTGTCTGCCGAAATTGTCTTGGTAGCGGTGCTATAATATGTAAGTATATATCTGTTTATTCACCATTTTGTCTATGCCATTATCATTTCTTTGCTTTGGGTTTGATTTGATCAATTAGTATGCTGATTACCTTCAAGCTCGTGTACATCTAAAAACTTCATCTACATCTAGTTGGTCGACGCTTCCTTTTCAACTATTTAGTTTATTGTGAAATGTTTACTTAACGGTGCTAACCATACTATCACTATCATGATTCATGAGATGCTCTCATGGTAATAACCGTGGAGGGTCCACTTGACATTCCCCTTAGCCACGAGTTATGAACTCCTGATTTAAGATGGAATGATACTTGAGTTTAATCTAACTTTTCACTCAAGTAAAATCATTGCTTATGCAGTTGTACTAAAAATATGCCACATTTGATACTCCATGGTTATTACCATGAGAGGATCTTACCATATCAATTCCTGTTCGGACATAAAATCTGATTTTGATTTCCCCCCCAAAAAAGAATTATTTGATTTCAACTTCCATGAAATATAAAATGAGCCTGAAGGCATTTAATTTAACAAAAATTTCCAGTATTATGCTGCATTGCTCTTTTTGAGTTTTTCCACATCCCTCTAAATAAAGAATTTATCACTTTGCTCAAGTTTCTCACTCTAAAGTCTAAACACAACCTTCGCTATAGGTTTTGCATTACATTGTCAAGATTTTGGTCCTTGAAATATTGATCTGTTTGTATTTAGGTGACATGTGTGGTGGTACAGGAAAATGGAAGGCTCTCAACAGGAAACGTGCCAAAGATGTCTACGAGTTCACTGAATGTCCCAATTGTTACGGTGTGTGAATTTTTGTTTTACACCATTAATGCGAAAAATTTATATCACAGCCTAAGCGAATTTTCAATACTTAAATAGTTCTCTGATCTGTGGTTCAGGTAGAGGGAAACTTGTATGTCCTGTGTGTCTTGGAACCGGTTTACCGAACAACAAAGGACTTCTTAGAAGGCCTGATGCACGGCAATTGCTAGATAAAATGTATAATGGGAGGCTGTTACCAAACTCGTAAGTCTGTTTTGCTCAGAAGTACTTAATTTGAGAAAGATGAATGGTCTAATGTTCCCGTTTATCTTGTGTGCCACAAGCTCAATTTTTCTTACACTTGAAGTCAAATTAATACTTGTTTTGCATTCTTCATAAATTCATTTCTCTATTGTTCTCGGATTTATGCAGTTAGATGGTGACTGATTCCAAATTATAGTTCAAAAAGGCGGATACAAGGGACACATTTCTCTAAATGGTATCAATTAGCACATTAACACATTTGGAAGACAGCACAAAGCTTCAGATGTATACTGGATACAGTCTTGCCGAGTCATCGTGGGAGCTGCCTCTTGTTTCAGTTTATACAATCTGAAACTTGATTTAAGCTCATTTGGCAAGCTAATATGCTTATTTTGGCCTGTTAATTGTGTATTTTAGAGAAGTGTATTAAGTATTTGATGCTCGAGAGTGTTGCTACTAGTAAACATAGATATTCAATTTTCGGTGAGCTTATTTTTATTTTCCTCTTTTAAGTGTAAAATAAGTAAATCGGATAAGTTTATACACAGAATCATGGTGCTGGCAGGTGCAGCAAGTTATTCTTGCTTGTATTGTATTCTATATCTATTTGTATGAAGAACAAAAGTTCCATCATTCAAGAGGGGAATAATGATTTTCTCTTTGATTGATACCTTAAATTATATATTACCTCAACACATTACTAGAACCAACAAGGAGAAAAAGAGATTACTTTTGTTTTATCTATCAGAGTTTTGATGTGCGGGGAGGTAGAACCAACACACGATTTCCTAACTGCCCCTAACAAACCGAAGCAAATTGCTCGCCCATTAAACAGAGTCGAGGGAAAAAAAGAGAAAAACTGTCTTTACCACTTCTGCATCGGATTCATTATATTTACGATTTCTCTATACCACGTATGAAAAGTACTAAGACGATGTCGCGCCAAGCCGTGAACAATACCTTGTCGCCTTTAACTATCACAGTAATCACTCATTCTGCCATCAATTGAAATCTCGAGGGAGTCATTTCATGCTCAAGTTGAATACTACCGAGAAAATCAATCTTGGCTGTTTGGAAGCCGACTGAGAATGGTGTGCTCTGGTTTGTGTTCGCATTCGTAATCAAGATGAACAAACGCACGTTCAACTTCCGCAAGCTTCTCTATCTTTATCTGCAGTGTCTCTCCGATGGTATGCGCTTCTTTCAAGGGCAGTTCCTCTGGCAGTTCAATGTCGACCTATATATCGTGAAAAAAGAAGTTGGAATTCTGACAGACAGAAAGGTAAATTGTACAGAAGTCCCGAGGAATTGTAAAGATTATAACTAACCTCTACAAAATATAGAACGCCAAACGTATAAGCTCGGACAGTATCAACGCGTTTTACTTGAGGGTGCCTTGTGACAAGGTACGTCAATTTCTGCAAAACCTCTGGGGGAGCTGATTGTCCCACAAGTGAGACTGCATCATCAAAACAGCCACACTTGGTCAAGGAATACATAATAATATAAGGTGAATAAAGAACTCTGCAGAATTTAGAAAAAAATAAAAGTTAATTGACTCACAAAACAACTCTGTGAAGGTATCTAAACTGAGATGTTTGCTGTATAATATCTTAGAAACAGCTGTGGTAACAAATAAGCCAAATCAGCTTCTTTACAGTGGTTTTTGTTATTTCAAAATCAGAAAATAAGTTTCAGAAACATAAAAAAAATACGTAAATAAAAGATAATAATCAAATTGTGACCCTGATCTTGGAG
>MKEJ01082377.1:0-10398 GCA_001753735.1 Embelia ribes | reverse complement strand
AGTATAATTACAATGATTAAATAATCCTTCATATCATACCTCAAAAACTCCCCAATTCAACGTTGCATGAAACCACTTACTTCTGAAAAATTTTAACCGTAGAGAATTTTTCTTACTCAAGAACATCTTTATTGAAATCACTTTCTATTTCACGAGAATTTCGCCGATTAAGAAGCATAGGAATTTCCCTTATAATAGTCTTACTGCACATATATTTTCAAGATCTATATGACAAGAGACTATGAGAAAATTCGCATAGACATCTCCCATGAGAACAACCTGTCATGGACATGGGCCAACCTTCCACAGGATAAGAACCAACAACATACCCCTCAACCCATGGGAAAACAACCACCCAAGGGAGATCACCACACAAATAAATTATTTTATGAGCCGTTTTGTCTCTTCGAACGTTGATTCATAGAAAGCCTACCATTTGATATGTGTTCAAATGTTGTTTGTTGCAGCTCGGTTTGAACTGCGTTCAAATGCTTCCTTAAATGAACCTTCATTTTCAACTTTCTTAGCCTCATTTTGCACCCGAAACTCATCTAACGTGCTCCCGAGATTTTTCTTTACCAATTCCAACTTCAAGACTCCGCGTGCACTCCGATTTTGGTTTTGGTAAATAAGTTTCAAGAAATAAAATTTGAAAGAGACTTATTTTGATATTTTACTCTTAATTGAGGTGTCATCACCACTTACGGATAATCAAAGCCGGAACCAAGGGTTTAGCCTTATAACGAGCTTGATTAAGAGGAGAATTAGAGTTTTTGACAGTTATTAATCTAGCAAATAAAACCCAAAGCAAAACTATTCAATACAACTTATGTTTCATTGAGACATTTAATCGAACTTGGCGTTAAAGCCAATTATAAGGTTCCACACTTGTGAAATCATGATTTCAAGCCTCAATCATGGGCATATATGTATGCAATTATGATTATCTTGAGCCTAGATTTGTCATTACTTAAGATATTTGAGGCTTTAATTACCTCTTTTTTAACATTTTTCCATCTGTTCTGTGTTTTTAGGTATTGTTATCATCACTATTAAAGACAATCAAGTGAGTGCCTCATCTTTCCAAGCTCCATGATTCATCTACAGATAATAATATATTGTATCCGTACAAATATGCATGTTACAAGAGATTGTGTATTGATCGTATTTTTAAGAAAAAAACCAGTGAACAATATGTAACCGCATAAGTTTTTGCTTCTATATATATATCATTCCTCTATTCTCTAAGATGGTGTATGCTTTCAGATCCCTCTCACCGGACCGTATTCCATAGTCGGGAGAGCTATTGTTGTCCATGCTGATCGAGATGATCTTGGCAGAGGTATGCCAATTTTGAAAATAAAACATTACTGCTCTTACCTTTTCAGTGTTGATTTATGATATTCAAAATGCTAATTGAAATAAGATGGAATTTATTATAATAGAAAATATTCATTTTCACTTTGAGTGCTTTGCAAAAAAAAAAAAATCTAGTAAAGTATAATTATACATGATAATAAAAATACAAATCCCATTTTTCCATGGCTATGGTTTTGTAAATGATATATGGCTTTTCTTTTTAGGTGGAACTTCTCTAAGCAAAACAACTGGCAATTCTGGAGCTAGGGTTGCCTGTGGTGAGCAATTTAATGATCTTTCTCCCCCTCTCACTTTCACCCAATTGGGTCGATTTAGTTTTTTTCTGAGTAAAAAAATAAACGAACTTATTTGCTAAAAGTTGCAGCTCAACAAACCCTGTATATTGACTTTTGTTGAACTTCAACCAGAATATATTTCATTCTCTTAGAATAGTTAATCAGAGTTTTAGTCTTTTAAAAACAAAATTCAATCTCACGAAGATAATATATATCATGACACATCTTTTCTTGCAATGCAGGTGTAATCATTCTGGAAAAATAAAGGAATAAATCATCAATTAGAGTATACTATGAGTCTGTAATGTATCTATCTATCTATGAAATAAAAGGAAATTCTTTGGTGGAATTTCTCTGTTCTTTCTTGATTTGATACGTCGATCTTTCGAGTCCATGTGATGCCTTTGTCGCCTTCGTAAACAAATGCGATCTCTGTTTCGCTCGTAATATATGTATTCTGCTATTGTTCTGTTTAAAATTCATGAATTTCTGCTTTCATTGTGCTATAAAAATCGTTTCCACATTAATAACAGATTATTCTTAGGCCCTCAAATTTGATAACCAGCTCAGAGCCTCTAGCCTATTGGTTCTGATTTGAGGAACATATTGCATTGCTTCACAAAGAATGGGACGACATATTTTTTTAAAAAATTTTAAAATATAATATTTTAGTATTTAGATGTAATAAAAATATTAAATTTATTTTCATGTTACATTCAAAAATATAAATTCGATATTTTTTATACATTCAAATATTAAATTGTTATATTTTAAGGCTTCCTAAAAAAATATGATGTCCTATTATTTATGGAGTGGGTACATATTTTTGTAGAAATGATTTATTTACAATTTTTAAACCGCAATTGGCAATTAATTTTACAATCAACTGCTTGGGTCATTTTCATAACAAGATGTATGAAAATTCATCTGCCAAAAATTATATTTAGATCAAGATCAAAATCGAAATCGAGAAATTTAATTTGCCAACACTTATATTTAAACAAGTGTAAAGAACATGTCCAAAGAAATATAAAATCCTTAAAAAAGTTAAAATTTAGCTCTTAATCAGCTAATATTACGTACCCTTAATTTTTCTTCAACTAGAAAAAATTACATATGAATTATTTCAAAGTTAAATTCATTTCTATAGAAATTATTTGCGCAATTGGTTAAAGTTTTTTCTAGAATTGTTTTTGTTTCCAGACCTCTTTTGTTTACAAAATCTGTTTCATGAAACTGTTTTTATTTCCAAAAACTTCCATGGTTTTAGAAAAACTATCTTGATAAGCTATTTATAAACTATTTTATTTCCAAAAGCTATTATTGTTTTCCAAATATGTTTGGAAACTATTTTTGTTTTCATAAACTTACTTTGCCTCGAAAATGCTTTTGTTCTCAAAATCAGTTTTAGAATTTCTTTTGTATTAACTGCTCCCAAATATTTGAAGAAATAAACTCACAAGTATATGGATGTACAGTGTAGCAATACTGGTAGTGTATCGGAATTATTGATGTCGAGAACTCTAGATAATCATGAATGTTCCTATTAAATCTCAATTGAGCAGGAATTTCTCAAGAGAGTATTCTAAAGTAAATAAATTATATTAACTAATTCTAATTTAATACTAATCTAATTCTAAAATCAAGTTTTATAATGAGTTTAGAGAGCTAGTAAAACTAAAGTGAATTTCTAAATCAATTTAACCAAAGCAACTCACTCTTAGTTAATTCTGATTGATTTCTCTTATTTAATTCATCCTTGTCATAATTCCTTTGTAAAATTATTCATAAATCCAAACTAAGATTTTGTGTAAAAATATTTTACTAAGTGAAATCAACCCTTTTTTTTCTGTTAAAATCTATTAAAGATGGCATAGGAGGTAAAAAAAATCTCATAACTGTCCTTAAGGTTTTCTGTAAGACTATGAATTTTGGGGACTAAAGTTGTAATTAACTAAGAGAGAAATTGAAAACTAATTACGTTTTTTCATTCTTACGTTAAGCATCGTTCTCTTTGTCAATAAACAAAGAGAGATGAGGAGAGAAGGGAAGAAGGGGCTATTGAGCAAAATCCATCAAGTTTGAGAGAGGAGTCGCTCCATTAGACAATCCAAGGTCTAATTCGTACTCCTCTCTACAGGCTTTCAAACGGCACAACCTGGATAGTTGTTTATCCAAATTCTTTAATGTTTGGACCCATTTTCTACAAAACTAGAAGTTCAAATAAGTATAAGGGAAAAAGTATATAAATCTATTTGGTAATGTTAAATATGTTGGAACCCCTTGAAAACTAAGGTTATATGTAAATGATATATAAGCTAAACTAAAACAACATCTGTGGTGAATATTGTGAATATCTTATGTGTCATTTAGAACGTAGGCATAACTGTTGAAGGTATCAGGGCAAGCTCATTTACTCCAAGAATTTATGATTTGATTTTTTACCCATGGTGGAATGTTATTCCGTGATGGTCGTTGGCCTCAGAAGCTTTATTTCGAGTGACCAGGTTTCGCGGGAACCATAAGTCTTTCGTAAAGATTTAGAAGGACTGTATATTCCGTTTAGGAGGATTGTATATCCCGGATAGTTGGTTGTGATGATTACATATATGGTTGAGATGTTCTTATAGGTTGTAGTCGCATGTATACAATTGTAGATGTTACTACTTCCCATTGTATATGATTTAGTTGCTGATGATGATTATCTTATTTATCATTTCTTTAGATTTAGATAAGTTCTGACTCATACGTGCTTGGTTGGTTTTACAATTGTTATTTTCACATGAAAATGCCAAGCAGCACCAGGTGTTAAGAACCAAAGAAACTGAGGTTAGGACAGGTCGAAGATCACTCGGGTGCTTGGATTTCCTTTCATATCGTATTTCCTTTAATGTTTTAAACATTGTAGGTCATTGGCCAATATTTATTTCATTTGGGATTGTAAAACAGTTGTATGGCCAAAACGTGATAATAAGGCCAATTGAATTTTGTTTGTTTCTTGTATGTTTGAAACATCTTTACTAATAAAGTATGATTGTTAGCTGTTTCATTTTCATTATATGGTATGGTTAGGTATTAATGACCTACTCAGGATTGTGTTAAATTCTAGGGTATCATAAGTTGGTATCAAAGTTCAAGGTATACGATAACCTTAGGAATTACAGGTTGTTGGGTCTGTCAGTAGGAAGTCTCGAGTAAGCTCCATCTAACAGGTCGGGGTAGGCATCCAGGAATTTAGATGCCTTGTATGCTTTGTGTGTCTTGTTTGCATCAATCCATGTCGCATTGTTTTCATGAACGTACTTTACATTTAAAAACCAACGATCTATAGTGACAGATGTTGACACTTAGCTCCGTGTTGGATAAATAGGGGATGCCCTGTAGGCCTAATACGGATCTCTGTCAGTGGACGAAATTAACAATAAACTATTTGGGGTTTGCATATATTTTTTTTCTTACTGTGTATAAGGAGAACATATGATTGATTATTGTGTGGTTTATCTTGATTCTATAGATAGCACATAGAGGATGTATTGGATGCGGTGATCGCAGTAGGGGATATAACATCCCGGAAATTCTGAGTAAATTTTTCGCTTTCTGATAAGGTTGTTATATGCATTAGGAACTACTATTGCATATTGTGGATTGATATCATATCATTTAGAATAATGATGTATGCAGAAACTTAGTCTTGGGGTATGAAATGACGTGGAGTGACATTGTGTGTCGAGGTTTGTCGGTAGTCGCATTTTGTCTCCTAAAATAAGTTTAGAATACTCAAATGCCTTTCTGAAAATTGCTAGACACTTCTATTAGGGTTTATGAGGGATTATGATATTTTTGGCCTGAGGTGTGAGTACTCAAAATTCCAGTGGCTCCGATCGATCTAAGTGCAGTTGGATCGATCCAACTAGTTAATAATGGATTTTAAGTATGTTGACTCTAACTTTCCTATTCACTTTCTTCCTTACAAACACAAAATTAGGATAGAGAGGGAGTGATTTTTCTCCCATTTTTGAGGTTCAAACATCTACTTAGAGTGCACGGATCATAATAAAAATATGATATTCGGATTCCTTGAAGCTAGGCCTGCACTTTGAGGTAAGTCTAGTCTTTCGTCCTTCTCGTTTGATATTCCTTGATTTTTGTGCCATGATTGCACATTGAAATAAATTGGTGATTCTTATTCCTTACTTCGTTGGGATCATTTTCTTGGCTAGGTTCGAACAAATCCGAGTATCGTAGATGGATCGAATCGGGAGGCCAATTTGGGGTGAAATTGGGGATTTGCTTGGGAAGTCTTCGAGATTCCATTTCTAGGCTATTTAGGTATGAAAGATTCATAATACTACTATGAATATGACGGTTTATGTTACGTGTTTATATATGTAGTTTTGTAAATTATGGAATTTCGAGATTATAAGGCTGAAATGAGTTATATGGAGTTGATATGAATGATTTATATTTTAAAAAAAAGAATTCTATTTATGAAAATTCATATGAGCATTTTCAAATTTTTAAAAAGGAAGGGCTACATTGGAGTATATTTAATTATGCGCATTCGTATATGGCATTGTATTTCATTATCATGCTTGCATTCATTATTGTTCGAGCATTTCATACATACATGGTCATGATTCACGAGACATTATTTTTGGAGTGAAATGTAGAGATTTTCAAGATATAAAAGGCATGAACATTCGTGAGCCAAATTGAGCCTTTTCTATTTTTTTTGGGGCTAGGTCAAATTTTTTAAACAAAAAATAAGAGATTTTATGAGCGACCTGACAGCTCTGACTCGAGCTTATGAATCGAGGTATATGAACCGCTCGTATTGTTTTACATGGTATATAGAAAGCCAGTAGTCCCAGCGGAGAGCAGAATCAAATATACTAGTCCCACTTTTGTCGAGCCTTGCTGGTATTGCATGAGAAATCTATTAGGGCTCGGAATGAGCAAATGAGTTTGTAAAATGAGAAATTTGAATAAAATCTCAGAATGAGCATTTGATATGAGAAATGAGGAATATGAGAAATGAAAAATATGGAATATAAGAAATGTGGAAATTATGAGTGCGTGGAAAAATATGAATATTGAAAATGTGCTTGGTTTGGAAAATGGTTTATGAAAATGATGTTTGGACATTGTTGGAGCATTCATGTGGTATATCGCATAGTATTGTACATGCATATATATCATGGGGCATTTAAACTCATATATAGAGTTTCACTAGAAATCTGACCGTATTACTTTTATTTATTTTTGTACAATTTGTATATAAATGTACATGGGCCGAGGACCATAGCAAACAGACTTGGGCTATCGAGGAAGTGATAGCGTCTTTTGTATTTTTTTGCAGAGGCCATTATTAGGGTATGTCTATATGTATTCAAACCTCTTTTATGTAAACTTTTGGTATTTTTGACTACAAGCACTTGGCTTGATCGCATATGTACACGCATAGTTGTTTTGTAACTACTGTTGTATATATTTGTTTAGAGATCGTTGTACTATGGTACTTGATGTATATGTAATCAACCTTTGTTTATGATTATGGATGTATGTTGGCATGGATGGCGTAACATAAGTTTTAATTTCTTTTGGTTATTATGGTTATTATTAGTACTGTTTTCTTTCTTTCCTTTTTCTTTTCTTTTGTTATTATTAGCTTGCAACCCTGGGTTCATGGCTAGAATTTGAGGTGTGATAAGGGACAAGCTAATCCTCTCCCTACGGTGCATGCTCATCTTGAAGAGGAGATAGATTTGGTGGGGGCATATGAGGATATCCTCGCAGCGCCCGTAACTTGAGCAAGAGCTGTTGGGGTTACTCTGGTATTAGTCATGGTAGATATACAACAATTGTCTACGTTGATAGCCCAACAGTCTTCATAGGCAGTGAAGGCAGCACTACAAAGAATGGTTATCTAGTAGCGGGGTGACAATTGTGTCGGGGCACAAGCAATAAAGGCGCAGAAGGAGATTGATAGAGTCAATGCTCCTGTATTTCATGGGGGTGCAGATGCAGAGGTAGCAGATACTTAGATGTACAACATGGAACACCATTTATGCATGTTGGGAATGACCGATGGGTTGGTAATGGTGAAGATAGCACTACATTCTTGCAAGATGAGGCAGTCAAGTGGTGGAAGGGATACACGGAGATATTTGATATTGGGGTGGTGACATGGGAAGAGTTCAAGGATGTCTTTCTGAACTGCTACTGCCCTAAGTTGTATCAGAAGAATAAGGTGCATGACTTCCTAAATCTATATCAGAGAACTCGGACAGTGATGCAATACTTGTTAGACTTCATGGCTTTGGTAAAATATTCCAAGGCTTATGTATTGACGGAGGCAGAGAATGTTCGATGATTTATGAGAGGTTGTGACCTTGTATTTGAAGTATGGTGACCACAATGGGGCCGATAAGTATGATTAGACAATAAAGAAGATCGACGAGTAGGAGGTTATCGATGTACATGATAGGAGGATGCAGAGAGGAAGGGTCTGAAGAATTCAGGATAGAACCAGGGGCAACAGTGGTAGTTAGGGTAACCGGAAGAGGGGCCGAGAGGATCGGGTAATAGTTTTTCATGGGTAATTAGTGTCGATGTTTTCCGCCACTAGGGCGAAGTCTGCATGTTCGGGTTAGAGGATATGTTATTGATATAAGGAGGAGGGGCATATGTAGCATTACTACCCTATGGTTTAGTGCAACAAATGTGTGGTTATGGGACCATGCAAAGTGTTTGCCCAAAGATGGCCACATAAAATCAGATGACACATATAACATTGACTCAACCTAATCGTATGGCACCACCAACACCGCTAGCAAGGTCTGCTCAATTGGGAGTAATGTCAAGTTGGCATGGATAGAAGGGATGATGGAATCGAGTAGCCACATCCACTTCTACATCAGTGGCACTGATACGCCTATATGCTATGCAGGAGTCCTTGCCAATTTGGCAAAGGCGTCCATCATTTGAGGTACATTATTATTTCAGTCGTCTTGTGTGTGGGTTTGGCTTGATATGGGTACATCCTATTTTTTCTTGCAGTAGGTTTAGTTCGTTCGTTGGGTATGGAACCAGTACTTATATGACGATTGACCTTTAGGCACTGGAGTAGTTCCAAGATCTCTATGTCATTGTAGTTTGATTCTCATTTCCGATCACTACTTTGGTTGTGATCTTAGCATTTTGTATATGTCTTGATTCAACGTTATCCTGGGTATGGATTGACTGTCGGCCAACCATGCTATGGTTGAGGGTGACCATAATCGGGTTATTCTATTTCCTGAGGAAAGCGTGATCATTCAATGTGTTGGAGAACAAGATATTCCTTGTGTGCTTGTGGGATCAGCTAGAGACACCTTTAGTTGCATTCTGGTGAGTCTTTCTATTTCTGAAACTGTAGAGGGTGCACCCAGACTTGCCTCCAATCATTCGTGATTTTTCCGATGTATTTCAGAAGGATCTTAGTGGATTTCTACCACGTCACGAAGTAGAGTTCACTATAGGCATCGTTCTTAGTACGAGTCCAATTTATATGATACCATACAATTTGGCACCAACAAAGTTGAGAAAGATGAAGACTTAACTTGAGGATTTGCTGAAAAAAGGATTTATTGGATTGTGTACGTCGCCGTGGAGTGCATTGACTTTGTTTGTACAAAAGAAAGATGGGTCGATGAGAATATGTATCGACTATAGGAAGTTGAATTGGGTAATGATTAAGAGCAAGTACCCACTGTCGGGGATAGGCGATTTATTTGACCAGTTGAAGGGGTCAAGGTATTTCTTGAAGATTGACCTTTGCTCGGGTACCATCAGTTGAGGATATCAAAAGAGGATGTTTCGAAGACTTCTTTTGGGACTTGTTATGGTCATTATAAGTTTCTCATCATGCCGTTTGGATTGATAAATGCTCCAGTATATTCATGAATTTGATGAACAGGGTGTTCCAAGAGTACTTGGATCAATTCGTCATCATCTTTATAATTGACATTCTAGTGTACTCGAAGACTGCAGAGGAAGATCGAGAACATCTATGGATTATGTTGTTAACATTGTGAAAGTATTAACTATATATGAAGCTATCGAAGTATGAGTTCTACCTTTAAGAAGTGAAATTTTTGGGGCATGTCATAACAGTAGAAGGGGTAGCAGTAGATCCATCGAAAGTTAAGGCAATATCGACTTGGGAGTAGCCTAAGAATGTACTAGAGATTTGGAGTTTCTTAGGATTGGCTGGCTGCTACAAGAGGTTTGTAAAAGATTTCTTAACTATAGCTTCTCCTATGACCCACCTTACTAAAAAATGGATCAAGTTTGAGTAGGATACTAAGTGTGAGGAGTCATTTGTGAAGCTGAAAAATTTGTTGACGACAACATCTATATGGATCATTCCAAAAATAAGTGTGGGCTACACAGTATACTATGATGTATCGAAGGAAGGTATGGACTGTGTTTTGATGTAGATAAAGAAGGTAGGGGCCTATGCCTCTCGCCAATTGAAGATTCATGAGCAAAACTATCCAACTCATGACTTGGAACTAGAAGCAATCATTTTTTACATTGAAGATACGGAGACACTATCTATATGGGAAGAAGTTTGAGGTCTTCTTTGATCATAAGAGTCTCAAATACATTTTCACGCAGTTAGACATGAATATGAGATAGAGAGAATAGAGGGAGCATTTGGAGCAGTATAACTTCGATCTCTAGTATCATCTAGGAAAGG
>MKEJ01082372.1:0-18857 GCA_001753735.1 Embelia ribes | reverse complement strand
GGGGGGGTGGCGGGCGGGAGAGAGAGAGGGGGGGGGGGGTGGTCGAGATGGCGTTGGGGTTGAATTTGGGGATTTTATTTGGGATGCATTTGAGGTGAGTTTAGAGAGAGAGAGAGTGTAGACAAAAAGATATTTCGGGGAAGGACTCGCCAATTTAATCGGGTTTTTGACAGAGTAATTATAACGTGAGGTTACGACAACGCGTCACCTTCTCACGTCGTTAATGTATGCATAATTTCAGATACAATCCCCATAGTTTCAATTGAAACACTTTATACCAAGTTTTGATGTGTGATATGATTGACCCTGTGTTGGTGGACTGTTTGCTAATCAATGATAGAACAATATGGATTGCAAGTGGCTATATACTCTATCAGTCTCTAGCTGTATTCAATTTGATTCCAAGCCACACGATTTATGCTGACAGGTCAAGGAGCTGAGAACAAAATATGCATATGGATGTGATTTCTTTTCTAATTTTGGGGCTTTTATTTATTATCATAGGATCAAAAATATGTAGATCCTATGATTAGGAAATAATTTGCATAGAGTACTTGGTTAATTTTGTCGTACAATAGTTTGTTCCGACCGTTTAAGTAGTTCAGGAATTATTTGTCATTTTCTTCCTATTCTAATTAAATTTGAATTAGTTTTTTATTTTTTCTAGATTGAGCAGGAAATGTTGGATATAATTATATAACTGTATTTTGTGAGTTTAGATATCTAACAATAGTACACGGAAGATTCTCTTCGGCAATAAAACTTGTGATTATTCTACTGAGAATGCGATCGCCTAATGTGTTTTTGTGTATATCTAGCTAATACGTTAATTTTCCTTATCATACCTCTTGTATTAGGCTAGTTTATATTATTGCCTGGACGAATGTCGTTGTTTAACTTCACTGTAATTATTTTGGTATTAATACATCGAAACTTTCAAAAAAAAAAAACATTATTTTACAACATAAAAGTTAATTAAAACAAACATGATGGATATGTAGTGGTGTCGGTCATAATCGCCGTAATGATATTTTGGCTTGGTATCTAAACTATGTGATGTATAATTATTAAGTAAAGATATTCATACAAATTATTTTTACTAATTACTTATACTAATTTGTATTATGTGGTTCATAATTAACCATATCATCATATTGTTATGAAAGAGAGAAAGTACGTGGTCATGTGGCTAATTATATACCATACAATTCAAATTGGTACAAGTAATTATTACAAATAGTTGATATAAATATTATTACTCGTAATTATTACACGCGTTGTAAGTAAGTAGATGCATACGCAGTTTAAATAGTGCACTCGCCCGATGCCTACAAAATTACTAAACACAATTTAGTATAGATTTTTTGTTTAGTGTATGTAATAATCTTACTATTTTTTTGTTTAGTGGATGGGTTGGCCTACAGTTAACATTGAATATGGTGTGTTATAATATATTTATATTTGATATTATTCATTTATATTTGTAGAAGAATATTATATTTTTTAGTTATAAATTTGATTTGATTTGATTAAATTAAATATTACTATATATTTTTTATTTGATATTACTTACTTTCGTTGTGCAAGATAGATCTTATTTTACTCTTTATGGTATCAATAAAAATTATCTCTCTACTCTTTATTATGCCATAACTATATATAATTTGTCTTTCTACTATTTTTATAATAAAATCAATAATACTTCTCTTTCTTTTTTTTTTTTTTCCTATAAATCATATTCACTTCTCACTAAAAAATCTAAAAGTGGAGAGAAAAATAGTTTAGTAATTCATTATACCATTTAAATCCTAATATTGGATATACTTTGATACTCCTGGATCAAATTCGAGAGCTCAATAAGGGCAAATAAGCTAAAATAATTAAATCAACAAATAATTCTTAAATAAATTTAGTTTGATTCTGTCATCATATTAAAATTTGCACACTTTATACTAAAAGATCCAATATTAAAAAGGAAATAGTCATGATATATGTAATTCATTATATCATTTAAATATGAATGTGAGATACGTTTTAACATGGTATGCTATATATTTTTTTTTAACACGTGGAGGTGTCTTGGGTGTAGTGTTGAAACAAATTTGAAAAGATAGGAAACAAAATAGGAACCCTGCTAGCACGAGCGCACCGTAAAAATAATTTTTGTTAATTTATTTATTTAGCTGAGTTCATGTCATAATAATTTATATCATTTTTTTTATATCATTAGATAATTTGGTCTAGGGTTAACGGTAAATTCGGTGCGGCAGATCTTTTTCATAACACGTGGCGGTGTCTCCTTTGTTGTGTTGAAACGGATTTGCTGTAGAAGTAATCAGAATAGGAGTTCTGTTAGGTTCAGTTGGACTTGAGTTTACTTTCATCCGAATTTCTATTTTTAGACCCTAAATTTTGATTAATTCCCCTAAAGTGTTTGTACATTTCCATCCTCTTTTGTTTTTAAAAAGATTAAATGGGAGGGGAATTTGAACCCACGACCTCTTATTTGAGGATGATTTTTGATCCACTGAATTAGTCCAACTTAATTTTTAGAATTTTGTGTGCCGTATAAAATGTGTATTTACCTTTTTCCTATTTGACATTCGAATTTACTACAGCAGGGGAGTTCGACATTATTTTTTGAATTTGCTTCTACTTTTATTTTTTGTAACTTGTAACCTGATGTGTTTCATAGACTCTACAACACTTGTTTTAATAATCTGCTACTGTTTTTTAAATATAATTTTAGAATCAATCTAAGGGATACTTTAAAAAGTTGCTTATATATTTTTTTCCAATTAATTGTCATTATAATCTCAATTATGCATACTTTTGTATTTTAACAACAAAAATTATAGCTTTATCAAACATTGTACCACTTATTAAAAAAATTATTTACTAAGTATTATGATTATACCAATTTTTAAAATTAGCTTTAAAAATTAAATTTAAGAAATAAATTTTAAAAAACACCAAGATTCCCAAACTCGGCCTCAGCCTATATTTTGGTATTAAGTTTTGGAAGCACCTTCTATTTTCTTACCAATTAAAAACAAAGAGATTTGTACGAAAAAGAAAATGTTGTTTCTGTTTTTTATGAAGTGCTTTTAAATGTAGTTTCTACTTTTCCCAACAAGTTACAAGAATACCCCTCAATATTCTAATTACGTTTCCAATATATTTTTATTTTTTGTCTTTTAAAATAAAAACAATTACCAAGAATTACACTGTAAAAACAAAATATAAAATTATATTTACCACGCATTAATATGCATCCAAAATTGACTTTTAAAAACATATTTGAAAAATAAAGTTTGAAAAGTATATCGCATAAACGTGGCAAGCGTGGTACTTTAATCAACAGGTAATTATAAAAAATACCCCCAAGGTTTGATCATTTATCAATTTAGGCATACAAATTTAGTTTTTCTAAATTTCATCCCTAGGGTATCAATAACCATCAACAAGGTCCTCATGGACTGCCCTCTCCTTTTTAGGGATAAAGCATATAAATATAACAATGTTTATTTTAATGAATTGATGTTATGTTAAACTTAATTTAATTAATAAAATATCATTGATTAAATTGCATGTCTAAACATTGGTTATGATTTAAATTTTGTGAACAATAAATATTAAACCTAGAATAAGTTTATTCACTATTTATTACACTAGAAATATTTATTCATCACGTGCATATCTATTGAGTTTTCATTTAGTGAATTTAATTGATTTTTGCCTCTGATTAATTATTTTTTTTAAGTTACTAACACAATTATTTTACAATTATTATATGTTTATATAGAATAAATATACAGAATTTTTATTATGCTATGAAAAAAAGTTTTATCTATTTCTTTGACTCTAAAATTTAATTGACTTAATTTTAGCAACTAATATAAGTGGCATGATAAAACGAGTAGAGGATGTTAGACCAAGATATATGTTGTAATTCAATAAATGATATTTTACAAAAATGGATTGTTGGATCTTGTTTTTTTTTTTTTTTTTTTTTCTTTTCTTTTCTTTTGAAAATATAAAGACACGCAAAAGGTGCGAAACCAACCATGGGACGCTGTGCAAACAAAAATCTAATTCAGTAAATTAGATTATTGCTTGATTAATTTATAATTAATATATATTATATCATGTATCAATGTTAAATTAGTTATAGTTACTAATTTATATACATTAAGTACAAATATACATACATAAGTACACATGTATATATATGTTAGGGAATTTAATTCCAAGTGTAAGATTTATAATTTTTCCTCTCATTAGTTTTTATTGACTTTAAAGTGAGTCTCTAATACAAGGATAAAATGGTTGAAATTGTGGCAAAAGGACCCATTTGATTAAAATCGACAAAAGATCAAATATTGATTGTATTTTTTATAATTGCCCTTTAATCGAGCGTGCGATTTTGCATTGATTGATTGGCATGGAGTTCTTCTTCTTTGTTTTTAACCATATATAATACTTCCCTCCATCCCACCAATTTAATGGTTTCGTTTCTCCTTTTCACACAGATTAAAAAATTACGATTAATACTATTAAAATCAAAAATATTTTTATTGTATTTACAAATATACCCCTAATTAATAGCAATACCATGAATATTGAGTTCAAAATATTGTATTTGAAAATATTTTTATAGTGTGCAAATATATTGAAAGTGGTATAAAATTTTGAATGACTCTTTGTCTACTTTAGTCAATGCACAACCTCCTAAAAAAATACCAAATGAGACTACTACATTTTTTATGCAAAGAATAATGAGAAAATGAAATTAATATATGCATTTTAGTAAATTAACTTTTCAACTAAATTCTTAATAGAAAAATAAGATTATACTTTGGGACGAAAAAAAAAAAAACAAAAAAACAGAGCCATTAAATTGGGATGGAGATAGTTATACATATCAATTCATGATTTGATATTTAGGAGAGACTAACAATATTAAAATTAATAGATAATCTCTCTCATACGAATAAGCAGTCTATTTCTTGCATGTCAATTGATTAGTGGTTGTTTGTAAAAGTTTTATGCATGCTTATATCTATAAAATCTAAATCCCAATAATATTATATAGCATATATATATATATATATTGTGTTTTTTTGTTATGTGAAAAATAGAAAATAAAAAAGGGGAGCATTGGTCCGTATTCCCAACCAAATAATCGGCACTGTTCTTCTGACTCTAGTCTCGGGTTAGGTATGGCATCTGACTCGACCCTAGTTAATTTCTATTCGCACTACGTAACCAGACAAAGACATGACATATGGATTTTCCTTTCTTTTTCCTTTATTCTTATCACAACATAAATTTTACCAGAAGTAATAGGCAAATTATAACCAAAAATATTATCTGCATTAGATATCAAAAGAGTTGAACATGGCTCAAACTAACTTAGGCAGGATAACTTTTGTCATATCATTAATATATTACTTGATACTCTTGGATTTTAAAATAAAATTTAAAATTTAGCGATTGGAACATATACCGTTAAATAAATAAATATATATCAGTCTATATGTCATTGATATGCAGAAATTGATTTAAACCGTTGAGATTGGACAATCTGACCACTTGCAACTGCCTATAGCATTTGTCCAACTCTGAATTTCATATAAAACACGTAATATATATACACACACTTAGATACAGATAGAAACGTTAACATTTATACTTAATGCATATGAAATAGATAGACTTGAACGTGAGAAATCATAGGAATTATCTCACGGAACCTGCTATTCTGACACTCTATATGTATTACTTGTTGAAATTCAACAGAAAAAATTAAAAATTTTATAAAGAAATTTATTTTTTAACATATTTTTTAAGAGTAATTCGTACGCCAAATACAATATAATTTTTCATTATGTATATTTTGCCAATATATTAAAATTTATAACGTTTTCCACCGTCCAGATCGTACGAGGTAGCGTTGAAAACCCCGAATTCCTTGAATGTGGTCACTCTGCTGCATATATGCTAACCTATATATATATATATATATATGAAAATGAAATGAAATGAATAAACAAAGAAATAAAGACACGTTTAGTTTGATGCTCCGCGTGAAAATAACGTGTTGTATTTTATTTGGTGGGACACGTTTGCTCTAACACTTTGGCACGTGATAAACCACCCCAAAACCTTTTCTATTGGTGTTGCTTTCTCTATCATTCATTTAATTATATATATAATATATATATGTCCGTGATAAACACCTTTTTATATAAGTTATTATATATGTATATGTATATATATATATATTGTATTTTGTTCAGGTGAAGCTCCCCTTCACTTTCGTGTTACATGACCACTGCTGAAGTGTTTTTACCAAAATAAAATATTTTTTTTTACTTTTACGAGTAGCTGTATACATGTTTTGTACGTAATTTATAAATTTAAATTTTATTTTATTTTTTAATTTTATTCCTATTAATAGATTATAGTGATAAGCTTTGAATATTTAATTTAAAATATTACTTATTTTATTTACAATTAAGGCCAAATAGTGATTTTTTAATTAATGTGTTATAACTTAAAATGATAATTAAAAAATAATAGAGGGAGTACTATTTAACAAATATTGTGTACTAACAAAAGAGTAAAAAATAAAATTGTTTCGAATAATTTTTAATAAAAATATAAGTGTTATAATTATCATTTATAGAAATTTTAAATATGTATCATATAGAAATTCGATATATATCCTTGAACTCTTGGCACTAATTTGTATTCTTGAGAGTTAATATGATAATTAAATATTTTGTTAAGTTTGGTAGTTGTGTAATAATTGTAAATTATAATTTTTTATATTTTAATATTTTTATTTTAAATTGCTTATATTTTATTTTTTGATAATTATCAATATAAATATTTCAAGATGGAGTATTATATTTTAACAAAAAATATACAACTTAAATTTAATTAATTTATAATTTTGGGCATAATGATTTTTATTTTAAATAAACAAGATGAAGGGTAAATTTGGAATAAAAATTATAATAAAGATTTTATAGAGTTGATATTTTTAAAAAGTAGTTAGATTAATTTGATTAATTGCTATGACAAAATATACTTATTTATATGGTGGATAAGCCATCTTGTAGAAGCTAATAATATAAAAGACATAAGTATAAAGTGAAAATATAAAAGAGATAGCCAAAGGTTTGACGTGGTCAATTTTGTTTACAATTCTACAAGTACAATGAAAGAAGAGAATTCCATTTATAATGAGTGATTGCATATGTTTTATTTTTCAAAAATAGCATAATCTCTTTGATTATTAGTTTTAGTTTTGAATATTTAATACCCAAATGAAAGAAGCTCCATAATTCCGGAACACAAAATTTACAGAGTTTAATTTTATACTTCCGAACTTCGGAAACGTTCTATTTTCTTGCCTTTTCTTTCCTAGTCTATATATCTTCTTGATTTAGAAAATTCATTACATACAATTTAGTACCGAGCTAAGTTTTCACAGTAAAAAGTTTGAAAGCGTTATTTGTAGAACAAGCTTTTTGAAATAATTACAAATGTACGAAAATAGGAAAAAGTCAAAAGCCTTTAGTAGGCTTTTTGAAATATATATATATATATATAGATAGATAGATATAGATATTGTAAAAGTCAAAAATAGCTCGTCAGGTACTCGTGTATTAATTTTTCGGTCCAAGCTTATTTTATTTAGTTCTTGGCTACGGAAACATTTTCCCCACCTTTATACTCGAAGTAGAGGTATGACCACAAATAAACGTGTACTAGCTTTGTACCCATGCTTCTATAGTTAGTCAAATCTCTTCCTTCGACGTTCACCTCAAAAATATTATAAGTAGTTCACACGATCATGTAATCAACGAATAAGATTTTATCGTATAAATTTTAGTTCAATTTAGTACTTTATAAAAATTAAAATAAAGCCTCAATTTCTTAATTCGAGTTGCGACGGTTCTCTTGCTCCACAAATTTGTGGGTCTATTTGTGGATATGGCAGATGAGAATACCCTCCACAGATTTCCCATAAAATGTTATGCATGTTATAAAGTGACAAATTTTCCATTAAAAAGGAAAAAGATAAATCAATGGAAGTGGAAGACACAAAGTTTAAAGGAGCAAATTATTGTCCATTAAAAAGAATATTTTCATACCATACAAACAAAATACAAGTAGGTCCCATATGAGAAAAAAGGGTCCTCCGTTTAGTTGATGCACTTATATAATATGGACTTATTGGCACATCTAGGACACTAAAGCAATAAAATGACGACCACATGGATGAGCTATTTCAATAGAAAAAGAGAAATAAACTGACAAATTCATGATAATAATTAAAGTATTTATTTTTTTATTTAATTTTTGCATCTCACTTTTGAAAAAATGAAAACTCTTATCTCTTATAGAAAATACACATGTTAGAAATTGTTCACATTAGCCTTTCCATTAAATTTGTAAAAAATTATTACAATAACAATATATCCTATAATAGCATCTAAAAATCTGTTTTTCCAAATTTTAACTAGGATTCCATAATTTTTGAGGAAAAATTTAATTTTTTAATAGAAAAATTATGAATAATAGATTTTTCCATTCATAAATTCACGGAAGTATTTCTGAAATTTTTTTACAAACTGAAAATTTAAAATTACTGTTATGACACATTTTTCTTTTCTAATTTCTTAAATAAGAAATCAAATGCAGAGAAAGTTTGCTTTACAAAGACCGGTGGGAATGCTTTAAGTTATGGAAAATGGCTCACCTAATGTGTAGATAAGTATTACCTAAGAGTGTATTGGGTGGAATTTGTTTACTTTATTATTGTCCATAAACAATGATTAAAAGAACCAAGCAATTATCCTACTCTTCTTTTATTATAACCTTAAGAATATCAGATTAGAATCACAGTTTTAAGAGATATAGTCAAGAAAGCAAGCATTGTGAGTTTAGGCTAACATATTATTGAAAACAAATCGCCCAAATAAAAAATATGGAATGACCTAAATTAAATTCCACCTCAGTGACTAAATTAACGAATCACTCAGTAAAAACACATTATTTGTATCCTAAATAATATGAAGTGCATCCAGAATGAAACTATTAGTTTGTTAAGGGAATATTAAGCACCCCATAATTTTTAGTGTCACAATTTTTAGTATAAATTTTTATTATTTTGTAATTATAATATTAATTTTTTTAGTGTAATTTTTTTATATAATTTGTCACCCCCATAAATTTTATACTTATATACCTTGATTAGTGCACCCTATATTAATATTCTACTTTTGTAAGAGTGTTTGCACAATACTATCTTAACATATTATTTAAAATATAGAACCAAATATCTTTATTTTCATTTTACAGAATCTCTATTTATCATACTCTATATCATATTATAATGTTATACTACTAAAATATAAAACCAAATTGCCATGTTCTCTATAATGTTATACTATTATTTTCTTTATCTTTCATGATTCTTTATTTAAAATTTGATATGTATAAGTACATATTCTAAGATGATAATATTGTTCTTCATAAAATATATTATTACATATCTAATTATTCATATTTTAATTTATATTTATAGTATTTATATACTTTTCTCATATTTAAAAATAAAAAAAATATTTTTAAAATTTTATTTATATTAAATTTATATTATTTAATTTATATTTATTATCATAATTAGTTTTAACTACTAAATCTATAAATTTGATATTGTATAATTTTGATAGAATTTTTTTTAACTACACACTATAAATGCTAATCTTATTCATTAGCAATAGATATTACATATTATTATACTCAAAATTCTAACTTGGATTTGATAATTAATTTTAAATATGGAATTGAAGTTTAATTTATTTTTATTACTGAGTATTTTTTTAAGAATCATTTTGATAATAATAATAATAATAATAATAATAATAATAATATTGAATGATTATTGTAAGTAATTTGAGAGTAGAGAGAGAAAAATATTAAATTTATATAGTGATTACGTATATTTAGTAATCATATTACCCATTTTTCATTTTAGATAATGACATGACATATTTAGGAAATCGATGTGGATGTAAAAAATGACATTTCGTTACCTAAAATTTGAAAGAAAGAAAAAAACCTTTTTATGTAATGTAAGGCAAGTGCTTTAATACTCCTTTCATTTTATGTACAGTTAAAAAATAATATTTCAAAATTTGAATGTTATGTAAATTCTTATACCACCCCTATTATGTTTTTATCTTATTTTTTTAACCTAATAGTTATGAGATGTTAGTAGTGATAATTTTTTGAATTTTGAAGTAAAATAATTTAAAAAATAATTTGCACTAATTATTTATAAACGAAAAAAATATTTCCTTAGATATCCCAACATGCTAAGGTTTGCATCCTTTGTGTTTAAGGTAGAATAATAATGAGAAATTATTGCCCACGGCACAATTTTGGAAAACAACTGGGAATTTTGGTGCCACGTGGCGTTTAATCAGAACCAATCCAAATATTGCAAGTGGAAATTGGAGTCACGTGATAAAAATAATGATTTTACATCTATTTTCATCCTGTGCATTGGCAATGATATCTCGATCCAAGAGATAAACCTTCAAACCATTAACCGGCTAGTCGTGTTGTTCATGGCGAGACTTGAATTTTCCAGGCGATCAAAAATTTTAACTTGAGCGCTAAAATCACAATAAGTTGTATAAGTATATTTTATCGAGATTATCCGGAATAGTTTCTATCAATTGGAAGAAAACGCATAAAAAATCGCTGGAGTCTAACTTTGAAATAGAGGGATCAAAAAATGTGGAAAATCTCTTTGCATTTGAGACATGATCTCAAAAGTATTTTTTTTGGTGTGCATCACTGTATGTCATTGCATAAAAAAACTAAAAAAAAAAAGAGTACATTTTTACAAATGACATATTGCATATTTATTGGGTGTTTCTTCAAAAAACTAGCTACTACAAAAAGGTGCGGTTCATATTTCATCATCACTTTAAGTAACTGTATAATGTAGCATTAAGTAACATCTGTAGCGCACATTGCTTTGGATATCTATCAGCATCTTGATAGCCCGCCCCTTCAAATTTTGAATTAAAAAAAAAAAAAAAAGATAAAAAGAAAACATGAGTTGAAAATTTATCTTTCTAAAACTCTAAAAGCCGTGCGAAGATAAGTAACCGGGCTTTCTTGTACAATACATATACATTACTTAATCAACAGCTGGTATTAAGCAAATAAATTTTAAAAAAGTAATAAAAAGTTTATTTAATATTAGTTGCAAATTTAAAAATTAGCAACTCAAATATGCCATGTAGCAGTTTTAGAATATTAAAAGTAAAAGTGGTAAGATGCTCCGTACTTCCGTAGGACCACAAACGAAAAGGAATTTATTGTGCAACTGCTTTTGGGTACACAAAATAATTTTTTAAAACTTTGTTATAATAAAATTTTTGGTGTTTCAATTTATATTACTTTACTTTGAGAAATTATAGACTAACTCCGATTCTGGGCTAACAAGTGTACATCAATTGCACGTACTAGTGTAAGTTAATTCTTAGTTAAATCCTAAATGTGGAGGGGTCTAAGTATAATTTTGAAAAATACTGGGGTGATCTTTAATAGCCCTTAGTGCTAAACTAATTACTATTTCTCAACATTTGTTAATATTTATTACTGTCTTGAAATTAATGTAACATTGACTAATGAATGTTGGGTGAGGTGAAATCCCATTAAGCTAGAGATTAAGCTTATCAAATGCAGTGAAATTCCATTAACTAGAGAGATGATGGAAACCTAAAATCCAGCTAACTGTATTTATTTTTAATGCTAACATGATTTTTAAATGTTTTAGTAAAATATGAACTGTCAAAATTTGAGATATCAAGCACATTGTGACATTAATGGAAGGGACCATGGTTTATCTCACAAGTCTTGTTCATTTTTTACTTCATAAAAAAATCATTTTGCACACTTTTAATTGACTTTATTAGTACTCGCGCAAATATATCGTTCACTTTCAACAAAATTAAACTAAAGGGTTCATTTGGTTGAAGATTTTAAGCCAATATATACATATATTTATAACCTGTATGAGTATGGTCCAACTTAAATTTCCGAATTATTCATAACAAAACAAAAAATAGAAAGATCAATTTAAAAATTGATAAGTTGAATTCGGTTTAATTTTTAAACTAAAATATAATAAAAAAGCTAGAGCTTAAAAATTGCAATCAAACTAGCGGAAAAAAAAACAACAAAAAAAATATATATATACATAATACATCTCTTCAACATGAAACCAAATAATTTCATCCGAAACACCTCATCTTTTAAATCAAATCCCACTACAATACAAATATTGATATATCTCGTCAACATCAATTATTGACAACAAGGTATTACCTTATCCTTTGGTGAAATTACCTACCTTTATACATGTCCATCCAAATTAACACGAACAAAAGAGTACTAGGTTCATTGTAATGTGTTTATTGTGATTTGCGGACCTAGGATTTACCGATACGGTTTAGGGGGGTTGAGATTACGTATTCTATATAGGGAACTATTCTTTACTCTTACTAGAACGGTTTTCGTATATTACATATCAATTTTATAGAAATTTAGAGGTTAGAGAGCCGTGACCCTTTCCTCCTCTTCTTTCGGTTAATTCAATCTGCCAATGGATGAAACGTGTCCACAAGTACTCTAGCATCAATTATCGCAGGGGACATTGACAAGCCATATGAAGAAATGCCCAAAACCAACATGTCACCACTTTTTCATGTTCATTTACTTTTGCGACAATTCATGCGCACGTTTGTTTCTTCTTCTTGATTAGGAGCGGCTACAAGCCTAGCCGATCTTTGGGGTTCTCGAGCTCGGCTCGTCAAGAAAAACTCTTGGCTGAAGTTCGGCTCGATTCATTAGCATCCAAGCCAAATTAGAACCGAGTTTTTATCGAGTCAAGCTTAATAAGCTCGCGAGCAGCTCACGAATTATTTAATTCCTAGATAACCTTACATCATTTTGAGTTTAATATTGATATTTTATGTAGATTTTCATCCACTCTTATGCAAAATTTCATAAACAACACGTTTAATTCCGAAAAGCATTAAATATTACTCGCAAGTCATTTCTGGCTAACTTTACATAATTTTGAGCTCGACATTAATTTTTTGTTTAGATTTTTATCAACTCTTATGCAAAATTTTGTAAACAACACTTTTAATTCAAAAAAGTATTAAATATTAATGATATTTTGATGATTTTGAAGTGAATTTTAAATTCGGAATGATTAAAATATTTATGATAACATATCGATGGTAATAATTAATCGAGGTAAAATAAATTTTTAATGAGATATTTGATTATTTATTTTAAGATAAAATTTATTTACTATATTAATCACATGAAATACACACACACATAACATTATATATTCTACTTATTTCGAGCGGTTGTCGAGTCTAACGAGCCAAGCTATTCTATGCTCAAGTTCGGCTCGTTAATAATATCGGGCTCATAATTGAGCTCGAGCTCAGCCCATTTGCAGTTGAGCCGAACTCGAGCCGAGTATTTATCGAGCCAAGCTTGAGCAGGTCGCTAGCAGTTTTGCTCATTGTCAACTCTATTCTTGGTCCCTACCTGCATAATAAGGAGTGGGGCTTGCGAATTGGTGCGACAAAACTCATTATCTGAATAGCAAGCATCGTGGGAAGCTCGTCTCGCGCAATCACTACTAACCATACCATTTCTCCAAATTTTAATTTTCTGTAAAGACACAATGATATAGATGCATATGCTTTTATGTGCCTAACTTGTAATTTTGATTTCTTATTACAATTTACAAGTTATTATCCTGTGCGATAACCAAAGATGCCAACATCTTAATCAAGCAAACAAAAAATATTTTAAAATACCCTTTTAGGGTAATTTGGGATATTTTTGTTACGTTGTTACATTACCATAAAACTAAATGGTTCGAACGAAGAGAAACAATAAAAAATTTTAAGATTGTTCATCTCATTTTGTACTTAGTTTCTTGACTTATTTTGATGTAGAACATGGTATAGAATATAGATTTTGCAATATCTTAACAGATTAAGTGGGCTTGGAATCATGAGGTGAAATTAAGGGCCATAGCCTATGTAACATTGGGTAAGTGATATATATATATATATATATATAAAGTTCAAGCCCAGCTATCAAAGCCCGTTTAATCTACCTCAAATAAAAGGAATTTCTACAAAATAGATTTTTAAAAATTATTTCAGAGACTGATTATTTATGATAGAATCGCCCCTATATAATTGTACCAGAAAAATGAATTTCATTTATTTTAACTAGACTTTGCCCCCATGAGATTTCTAGATATTCCAAAATATCTCCCAACAAATTTGAAATTATACGTTTTTTAAGTCATAATACGAATTTGATTTTAACTTGGGAAGTTTATATTACCCCTCATTTTATTTAATTTGAAGTCAATAACTTAGAAATTTAGAGAAAAAAAATCATAATTTCAAGTTTACATGTATGATTCTGTAATTTATTTTTTCAGAAACTAAAAGCTAGAGAACGAATGTTTAGTAAATGATGATTATTTTGCTAATTTTATGGTTGATATTTCAAATGATGGAAACGCTGTCGTTTAAACCAGTCAGAATCTCTCACAGTGCTTCACTCATGCCTGCAAAAGAACAATCTTTTTTTAAATTCAACACAACCATCAAACACAAAAAAAATACAAATGAGATCTTTGTTCTCCCGCAAAAACCTATGCATACATAATCATGTATACACAATCTCCCGATCAAGACGACACCTTTCGCAGGTCCCCACCGATGACAACACCACAGCACAAGAAATCTCAACCCTCCTCAAAAACCCCAATTGGCAAACCCTAATCAAATCCTCTCAAATCCCCCAAAACCTAAACCCTAATGTGCTCCGATCGGTTCTCCGCTTCGACAAATCAATCGACCCGAAATGCTTATTGGGTTTTTTCAACTGGGCCTTAATTGAAATGGGTATTCCTCAAAATCTTGATTCGTTTACTTTTATGGCAGTTTCGTTGTGTGTTTCTGAGCAGTTTATGTATGCCACTAGGGTTTTAGAGCAAATGGTGTGGGCCCGTTTCCCCGTTCGGGATGTATTTGTTTCAGTTGTGAGTTCTTGTAGGGAATTTGATGTTTTTGGTAGTAAAGCACATAATGTTTTCGATGTGCTTTTTGGTGTTTATAAGAAATCGGGTAGGTGGAACGAGGCGACTGATTTGTTTTTGGCTGCTAAAGAAAAGGGTGACTTTTTGCCTAGCCTAGTCTGCTGTAACTCTTTGTTGACAGATTTGCTCAAGTTTAATAAAATGGAGCTCTTTTGGAATGTTTATAATGGTATGTTAGCTGCTAAGATCAGTCCCGATGCTTATACATACGCCAATTTGATCAGTGCTTATTGCAAGGTTGGGAAGGCTGCAGAGGGGAAAAAGGTTCTCTTGGAAATGGAAGAGAAAGGTTGTAATCCGAATTTAGTTACGTATAATGTGGCTATTGGGGGATTGTGCAGAGCTAGGCTCGTCGACAAAGCGATTAAACTAAAGGAGTCAATGGTAGAAAAGGCTTTGGCCCCTGATGTATATACATATTCGTTGATTATTGATGGGTTGTGCAAAGAAAAGAGGTCGAAAGAGGCAAAACTTATATTGGGGGAGATGTCTAATGCCGGTCTAAATCTTGACCATATTGGGTATACTGCTTTGATCGATGGGTTTATGAAAGAAGGTGATGTTAACGAGGCGTTTAGCATCAAGGACGAAATGATTTCTTGTGGGATACACCTGAATGTGATTACATACAATGTAATCGTCAACGGGCTATGCAGAATGGGAATAATGGATAAGGCTGAAAAACTTTTGAGGGAAATGATTGCAGCGTGTGTATATCCTGACACTCAGACTTATACATCATTAATTGACGGGTATTATAGGAAAAATAATATGCGCAGGGCTCATGAGCTCCTTGTTGAAATGAAGGAGAAGAATTTGGTTCCCTCGGTGTTCACTTATGGTACAATAATTAATGGACTGTGCCAATCTGGAGATGTCAAACTTGCTAAAGAGATCCTGGAGAAGATGATTAAAGGGGGTTTGAGACCAAATGCAGTTATCTATGCAACTCTTATAAAAGGGCATGTGCAAAAGTATATGTTGGAGGGGGCAGTAGAAATTTTGAAGGAAATGATGGAGAGAGGAGTTTGTCCTGATGTATATTGCTATAACTCTCTAATAATTGGTTTCTGCAGAGCAAAAAAATTGGAAGAAGCAAGACCTTATTTGCTTGAGATGACGAGGCATGGATTAAAGCCAAATGCATATACATACGGTGCTTTTATTTCTGGGTACAGTATGACGGGTGAAATGCTTTTCGCAGAGAAGTACTTCAGAGAGATGGTTGACAGTGGGATTGCTCCAAATTATGTTGTTTATTCATCATTATTGGACGGGTATGCCAAACTTGGGGATATGACAAATGTCTCGTCGGTTTTAGAACGTATGGTTAAGCAAGGACTGACCCCTGATGTGAAAATTTACAGTGTGCTCATCAATGGCCTTGCAGGTAGTGGGAAATTGAAAGAGGCTATGGCTGTTTTTCGTGAACTTGGTGATAAGTGTTTGTTTCCGGATGTTGTCACTTATAGTTCTCTTATTTCTGGTTTATGTAAGCAAGGAGAGTTTACTGAGGCTTTCAAACTTCATGATGAGATGTGTGAGAAAGGTGTTAAACCAAATATTGTTACGTATAACGGAATGATCAATGGGCTTTGTAAGTGGGGTGATATGGAGAGAGCTAGGGCTCTTTTTGATGGTATTGCGAAGAAAGGTTTGATACCCAATAAAGTTACATATGCGACAATTATAGACGGCTATTGCAAATGTGGAGATCTGGATAAGGCTGTTCAATTATTCGATGAGATGCCTTTCAAGGGCATTGTACCTGATTCTTTTGTTTACAGCTCTCTTCTTAATGGGTTCTTCCAAGCAAAGGAAACCGATAAGGCTTCTTCTTTGTATGAAGAAATGATGCGAAAGGGACATTGTTCTACACATAGTTTGAATATTTTAGTAGAGGGGCTTTGTAAGTCGGGAAAATTGGTTGAAGCAAATCAGTTAGTAAAAGGCCTGGTTGGGAAACAGGTCCATCCCAATAATAAGACCTTCACTATTTTAATCGATCACTTTTGCAAGGCAGGGATGGTGGGATCAGCAGAAGAGCTTGTTTTGGAAATGAAATGCCAGAATTTGGTACCCACAGTTGTTACATACACTTGTCTTTTGCAGGGGTGTAACAGAATCGGGGATAGATCGAAGATGAATTCCCTGTTTGAGGAGATGGTGGCTAAGAATATTCAGCCCGAAGAAGTATGTTACACTATAATGATTGATGCTCATTATGAAGAAGGCGATGTGGATAAAGCCTTTAAGATTTGGGATGAATCGTTGGACAGGGGTGTAAATATTAGTAGCACAGTTTGTGAAGCATTAATAGAGGATAAGTGCACAAAGGGCAAATTCTCTGATGTTTTGAAATTACTTAATAAATTGGAACATCGAGGTGTTATGCTGAGTGTGGATTTGATGGGGAAAGTTGCTCGTGAATTGAGGGAAGCGGGATACGAGGACAAATCATCTTGGGTTTTGCAAAACATGGTGAAACCAGAAAGGTTTCCTAATACTGCAAGTTCAAGTGAGCTTTTTAATGATAATCAAATGGATGAAAATCAAGAGAATATGATTATTCCTTCGGAGCAAGTAGCAGTATGAGTTTGCCTATGATTTGTAAGTCTAATTGCCCAAGCGGAATGGGAATTCCATTTCGTTAGCAATGGCTGACCATGAGCGGACCCGTCAAATATTTGAGAAAATTTTCCATGGCAATTCAAAATCTATGTTCATTATTCATCCCATCTGTACACATTCTTTGGGTCCAAAAGTGCAGTTAATTTGATACTGATACTGGCCTGAGCAAAGCAATAAAGAGCAGGAAATTGGCTTTGAAAATGAAGTCTCGTTGCGAGAGCTCTGTTCTTGATGTTCGCAGATGCATCTAAAGCTACAATTCAGCTGCAGAAACACAAGTTGCGTTAATTCTTTAAGCTTGAAACCTATGCTTTGGTTAAATCATTGAGGGTTAAAAGAAAAATTGTTTGACGATTTGCTGATTCTCTGTATTCCTACGAGGGTTCGTCATTGGTTTTTGTGAGGCGAAAATGCTTCCAAGTTTAATGGACGACAAACTGTAGTTGCTTTCGTTAGTTTAACACTGCTTGTGAACTAGATACCCTTAATTAGGGCGGGAGTGGGAGCAGCGGCGGCTACTGTTGTGTTTAGGCAGACTTTTTTTGTTTCTGGTCGTTACTATGTTTCTATTCACATTTTTTGAGGTAGGCATACATGTACTTTTTTCTTATAATTTGTAGTATTTTGGTGTAAAACAATAATAGCTACAGAGTTTTAATTATGCTTTCTAAAGCTGCATCAATTTTCAATGTATTTTGAAGATGTCCTTGATTGGTTAAGTAGTTTAGATAACTGATATTTTTGTCTCAAAAAACTTCCCGTTCTTAGGCCATGAATGACAATGGCTTTTGTTTTAGTGTTCTATTATAACCATAACACAATCGCCCAAATTCCTTGATGGGAGAAAAATAGTACACATGTATTGGGTAGATACAGGGAAAATGACTTTATCAGGAAAAAAAGAAAATACAACGGAAATTCAAACACAAAGAAGAAACTAATAATATGAAAGAACGGAAAAAAAAAAAAAAAAAAAAAA
>MKEJ01082370.1:0-11423 GCA_001753735.1 Embelia ribes | reverse complement strand
TGTACATATTGTGTATGTAAATAATATTATCCATTGATTGTTAGTTCGCATTAATTGATCTTATATCTAAGAAGAAGATCAATAACGTACATAATTTTGTCACTCAAGTGTCTCTGTATATATGATTACTCTAATTTAAAATGTAAGAATGCTTTTTCACTAAATTTATTGTAGTATTTTTTATGAATTTTCTACAAAGTCTAAGAAATAGAAATATTTAGAGAGACTAATATGATGTTATTAGCCTTATTCGCACATGTAGTAATATTCAAAAACATTGTATAATATAAAATATAATAATATTTTCTCTAATCTAAACAAATAGTATATTACGATTTTGGTGAAAATTTTTATTTTTAAACAATGAACATGAATAGTAAATTTTGCAACTAGAGAAATTATTATAACATTTCTTTTGAGAAGTATTGAAAATTTAAGACACATAAATACGGATTTGAGATATTTCTGTTTATAAATTTCTTATTTAAAAATGAGAGATTTTGGGAAACTGATATGATGCTATTAGCCTTATTCACGAACATGTACAAATATATAAAAATAACAAAAAAAAAAAAAAAAAAAGGAAAAAGTCTCTTTTTTGAGGAAGAAAAGATGGTTTATTTAAAAACAAAAAAAGTACTTGTTTGCACTAATTAAAATTTTTTTAAAGAATAAACTTTTGTAGAAGTATAGAATTTGATCTTTTTAAAAAATATATATATATTTCACCTAATCGATATTTAAAACTTAGTGATCTAAGTCTAATATACAAATCATATATGTATATATATATATATATATATATAACACGAATATATAGGAGAGAAAGAGAGAAAGGAGAGAGAGAGAGAGAGAGTGAGAGGCAGGTCCGTAGGGGAGGCACTGTTTGCTTCAAATCTGACTGTGCAGAAAATATATATATATATATACTAGGGGTAAATTTGTAATTTTATATATCGGTTTGGTTTAGTTTGAACTGAACCATTGTGTCCCAACCCATTATCCGAACCAATACCCAAATAAACCATTTTTTTTTAATGTTAAAAACTGAACCCGACCGATTGGTTAGCTTTAAAACCGAAACAAATTCGGTTCAATTCGGTGCCACGAAACTTTGCCCACCCCTAACACACTGTTTTCTTAAATTGATACACAATTAGGATGCCCACCCCTGGCACTAGATTAAACTTGAAGTTCCAACAAATTTTTGCTCAAATTGAATTATAAAATTAATCACCAAAAACAGCTTTATGTAGCACCATCAGTACCATATAATATATGCAATAAAGTGCAAATGCAAGCAAATTTCCTAATTCCCACGATTCGACCAGAATTTTGTGCTCAAACCTGGTTTTACAAAGGATCCGATAAGGATACAAAAATTCAACATCCAAAGGATCCAATAACGAAACAAAAAATTCAACATTCTTAAAACCCAACTACTCTTTGTTGCATAATCACACTTGCAAAACCAAGTTCCGAAAACAGTCCAATTAAGGTTGGACAATAATATTGCTAATCAAGCATGCCTAGGCCATTTGAAGTTCTATCACAAGTTTACAACAATAAAATCTTTGACTAATACAGAAACATTTCTCGACAAGTGTTCTGCTGCTATCTGATCCGGTTCTTAAAAAGGAACTCGACGTTTTCAAAATTATCGGAGCTTCTTCTGGCGGTGATCTGCAAAAGGGCACCATCCATAAGCATGCGCTGCACCACTCGTGTTATGTTTTTTGTATCATCGATGCCCAAATGATGGCTTCCTATTAGTGGTATCTCAAGCTCCCTCATCATTGTAACCATTCCCGTGGCCTTCAAGATGTTATATCATAATGTTAAATGTCATTACAGTAAAAAGATAAACACGTTCTCACAAGCTACCCTATTTTCTCGTATATGCATAATACATTACAAAGCATTTACTGGTTGGATAAACAAGTCTAGCAGAAGCAGCAAAGCTAAGATCACGAGCAAGAAAGAAATATATTTTTAAAGTAGCATGATTTACGAATACCAAAGTCCAAATTGTTGATTAATTTAAGTTTACTGGAAATTAGATAAAATCCAGTTACTAGTAAAATGCTGCGAATCCTACAAGGTAAATTCAAAGAACTACTGCTCATTTGGAAAAGCAAGCTTACTTAAAACAGGGTAAAAGCTACCATATAAACTTCCTTTATTTCGAGTGGGGTGACATTTGAATGACCTAGTAGATAATTTATTTCACAAAAAAAGAGAAAAAAAAAAGAATGTGTTAATTAATAAAACTCCTAACGTCATCCCAACATATAAGCCAATAAAACTTTTAAAGGAGCAATTAAATCTTATAATCACCAATGCTAGTACACTTACTCGCCTCTTGTAGAAGTTCAGATAGACATCCTTCAAGTTGATCCATTCCATAAAATAAGGCGGGAGATTCATCTTTGATACTTTGCACTGCTGAGGGATTTTCGTCTTCAAATCCCAATTCCCACTATGACATGACAGACAGAAAAATCAGTTAAAAGAAAAAGTCTATTGATCAATGTGTTGCAGCATTTCATATTTGATTCTGAGAGAAAATGCTATTTACTACATTGAGTCACTACACCTATTATCAATTTGGTTTCTATTTCTCGGTTCAAATAAACCTATAAAGACGAGCACATTCGGTACCTTTTTTCATCACTACTTCCCTAATTACTCATTAGCATGTTCTTTACTTTTCATTCACACAATAAGTATTAACAGTATAGGGATGCAAATGAGCCAAGCCGAGCCGAGCCGAGCCTAGCCTTGGGTTGTTCAGGCTTGGCTCATTTGCTTAATAGGGCTGCTCAGGCTTTGCTCGGGCTCGTTGAGGTTCATTTTGGGCTCTCAGCTCGGGCTCGGCTCGCTTTGCTAAATGAGCCCAGCCCGAGTCTATAAAGCTTGGCACGTTAGCGAGTTCATTAGTCTTAGTCCTTTTCAATAGCCATAAATTGTTGAATTGGGTTACAAAATACTTTAAAAAGCCTAATACTAACATGAATCTTTCATAAAATTACCATTAACAACTTATCAGCATAACTATCATATATTAAATATGCATTATATGTATTTAAGTTTGTAAACTTACTCTTATTTAATTTGAAATTATATATCTTTTTGTTTTAAAATTAATCAAGCGAGCCCGAGCCTCTAACGAGTTGAGACGGGAGTTGTTTAGACTCAGCTCGTTTATTTAACGAACCCAATTTTATTATTTAGGCTCAACTTGTTTATGAATGAACGAGCTTGAGCCGAGCCCTTAACAAGCCAAGCCTAAGCCCTTACCAAGCCGAGCCCGAGCTTTTTCATGAACAACTCGGTTCATTTGCATCCCTATTTAACATACTCCAAAGAAGTAATAATGAAAAAGTAGTGGTACATATCATTTATCTAAAAGCGAGGTCAAATGAGATTTTTGGACCAAAAATTTATCTCAAAACAAGTACCAGAAAACCAATTATTCATTCTTAAGAAATAGAACGTACATTGTCCAATATGCACCAACAGTATTTACTTTCACAATTAACCCTAACCCTCTTCAGATGTCATTTCAAAACCCGAAACCCAACATGCGTATTCATTTCAAAACCCTAAACCCAAATCAAAAAGTGTGAGAATTTTTATTTCCCCTCAAGTAGAAGTTATGATAAGCTGAACTCACCAAGTTACAAAAGCAGCATTTTTAAGACGCCCGCTCGACTCTTCACTCCACAAGCTATGTCCGCACATCCAATCTTCAAACTGGTTAATAACTTCATCAAACGGAATAGCTGTGTCATGCCAAACACTGCATAAGAAAGTATCAAGTTATTTTTCCAGCATCGATAAGGAGAGCTAAATTTGCTTCTGCTGGTCGCTATCCAGATGCTTTCATACAAATTAAAAAAATTTGGAAAAACTTCATACACGGGATAGCATAACTTACATAAACACAAATCAGGGATAGCATAACTTACATAAGCACAAATCAAATACTACAAGCTTTGAGTATGGTATAGTCTTCAAATCCCAGCACTGGAAAGAGATTTATACAGAACAAAATACCAATACCTATGCATATAGTAACCTATATACTAAGTAGAAAGAATGAATGACAAACAAGCACTAACACAGGCGATTTATCAGGCCATGCTTACAGGAATCTAGCTTATAAATATATATATATATATATAGACGGCCCAGTGCACAAAATTCTCGCATTGCGGGACCCGGAAGGGTCCGATGTACGCAGCCTTACCCTCATTTCCAAGGGGACGTGACTCACAAGTCACAAGAGAGACATGCATGTACCTAACATATAGATTTTCAAGTAAGGGCTTTACACACCACCGATATCAATTTCAGGAGAGACCGAACATGGAGCAATTATGATAATCAGAAATAGAGGATAATGAATTACCATACCAAGCAGATCACAACACCATCGAAGGTAAAGACACGTTATCACCATGTGTATGTAAGGTGTACATGAAAATTAGAGATGAGGAGAATACCGATCAACTCCCAGTTTTCCATATTTTCCTTCGATATATTCATTTATTCTCTGCTCGCTCATTACAGAGGGCCTCACAAATCTGCAACCACCACAAGATCTTCATAAGCATCCAAAGAAAGTCAAATTATTGGGCTGTACCAACTGAGACAACAAAAAGACAAAAGATTTAAGTTTTTCGGGTGTCTTTGCTTTCTGTATCATATTCGTTTTCACAGTTTTTAAGACAAACAATAGAGCCACTCAGAATCGCTATCAAATCAGAGTGCAGGAAAAATTCAATTCTTTAAATGTTCCAAAAATGGGAGAGTTTTCCAAAAAACTTCCTGAAAATTGCTTCTGCGTCACTTAGCCCTGCATGTTTCCTCCTATGTCTTTGCATCATATAACCACAATCCAAAGCAACATATCATGAATTAAGACATAAAAAATTTGCAAGTACACACAAAAACAGTACCTAAAGAAACAGGATATCGACACTTGTTAAGATGCTAAGTCCCACACATTACACTTGTTCGGAACTGTTACGTGAAAGAAAACACAATATACTAGAACCTGTTGAAAATGAAAGTGAATTGGAGTTGAACCTGTGGAAAATATCCACGACAGCCATCGTTTTCGCATCAATCATCAGAACGGGAAACTCGAGAATCTCTACTTTTCCCTCCAAGTCAAGCATAAGGTAGTAATCCAATTTCTGAGCTCGTGCTTTTTTTACTATCTCGGAGTTTATGTCAAGATCCCGAGAGCAATTATGACTGAATTTCTCAATGTGGGAAGCATCATCCAACTGAAATACATAAGAATAAATACCAAGATGAACAAAGGCTTATGTAACTTTTATTTTCCGATTTTTTACTCTGCATACACAACATTTAAGTATACAATTTTCCTCATGTGTTCATCTCTATAATATGGGTATCTGAGTTGGTACTTTTATGGTAGAGAAGTGGGATCTTGTTCTAATAACACAATTTAGCGTGAGGTAGCTTGAGCCAACTAGATTGTGAACGCGTAAAAGATTCTTGGTTTATTGAACGATTTGCAAGGAAAGCAATGGTTCTCGTCATAACTATTACTGAATTAAAGAATTCTTAACCAGACATTGATCGGCACACTACAAAACTAGTTTCATACTCAAGTTCATCGAAAGTCACGTTCTGCAGGAGCGTTTGACCACTTTCTTTTTCAATTTTCATGTTTTATTTTTTCGAAATTTTCAAAACTAAAAGAAAAAAATGGGGTTTGTTGCATTAGGTTCCAGTTTAATGAATGTCCAAAAAAGTAAAAAGTTAAAGTACCGAAACATGTTTTTGGATACCTCTCAGTGTCTCTACAGATTGTTCTGGTACAATTTGGTTTTGGGAGGAACATAGGCGACCTCATTTAGGTGAGACAACGCTTAGTGAATTCATTTGAGTATATATTAAAGTGTAATTGTTCTCCTTTTTGCACTAAGTTACAAACTGTGTACGAAGGAAGTTTTTTAATTTCTTTTTCACCACTAAAATCGGAAACCAGAAATGAAAAGTAAAAAAATTGGCAACATTTCAAAAGCGCTTTTAATAAATTAACCATTTCAATCAGCAAACAACCAGCTAGGATTTAGGAAACAAAGATAAGGGGCAAAAACAATGTAGGAAAATAAAGGTACACACATGAATACCCATGATCAAATTAAGTATGAAACATAAAAAATTTTGCCCTTTTGGCAAGCGTCTACCAAACAAGTTTCTTTTACTTTTTCACCACTTAATCAGAAATTGGAAATAAAAACTAAAATCAGCAACATTGCATACACGACATACACACATTTCACAAATTATCCATTTCACTTACCAGCAACTAGCTAGGAAACAAAAGACGGGGTCAAAAAAAATGTGAGGGGAAAGACAACAACACATGAATCAACACATGTTTTTCAATACATGATCTTTTGTTGGTCAATTCCAGAGTTGAAATTCTTTTATGGATTTTTGATTTTTTTTTTCCCAGAAACAACAAATAGGAGAGCATGTGTTTGGGAAAAATGCGTTGGAATGTGTTCCAAGTTCCAACCACCATCCATGTAAGAAGTACAGATACACATACCAAAATGCATGAGCACATTAAGGGTGAGTCTAGAAAATCAAAAGGAAGATGCCTCTCAGCAACTACTTAGGGATTATTTTCAAAAGCACTTTTTGGCTTGGTTCCAAAAGTTGTTTTTGCAATTTTCTTTTGTCATTATTACATATACACTCAAATATAATTGTCTCATTTCAAATCTATGTACAATTTTGCCATTTCCAAAAAAGATGATCATTTTCTCAAAATTTTGCCAGATAACTGCTTTGAGAAACAGTTCAAAAGTTCACTAACAAACTTTTTAAAGCAGTCAAGAAACCAAATTTGAAAAATAATGGTATAACCAAACAAAGCCCAAGGTTAAGTTTGGTGCTACTAAATTAATTTAGATGATACTTCTGCCCATTTTCTGCCAATAAAAAGGCTCGTAGTGGTGTTTGGTAAAAGAAATGGCTTCTTTTCAACATATATTTTTGTTTTTCATGAGGTACTCTCAAAACTAAGTTGGGGTTGCTTTTAAAGACGATTTTGCTATTCGTTATCATTAATTACATTACTGTCAAATACATTTCTATTTCTATCTTTTCACAATAAAAAAGCTACTCTTTCACAATTTTTACCTAACACCACACTACCACAAAATTTTCTAAACCACATTTATAAAATACTAAGGCTTAGTTTGGGAATGTTGTTGCTTTTCAAAATCTATTTCTCAAAGCTGTTTTTAGAATTTATTTTTAAAAGTAGCGTAATTAAAGTGTTTGGTAAATTAATTCTAAAACTTGCTTTGATAAAAAATGTGGTGTTTAGTAAAATGGTGCTTTTTATTTTAAAAGACAAAAGTAACTGTATGTGGAATTGAGCAAATATAATTGAGATTATTTTAGTAATTAATGAAAGAAAATGCAGCACCAGTTTTAAAAACACCAATTAGAGCATCCACATTGCTAGGTCTTTAGCATGGACCCCACATAAATAAGAAACTTAGCGTGGGATGTAGAGGGACTAAGGGGAGCTCCAATAATTGGAGGCTCTAATGGCCTTTTTGGCCATTGGATCACTTAGCAATGCAGGGGCCCACTGCTATTACAAGTGATCCAATGGCCAAAAAGCCTATTGGAGCCCTCTCTTTGGAGTCCTCATATAAGTAACTTTGTGCATATTTTCTACAATAAGAAACTGTTGTTTTTATTGAACAATGTGCATTGTTGTGAATATTTTAGAACAATATAGCTGTTAGTTTTTAAAAAGAATATTGTTAAAATAATAAAATAATGATTCTGAATTGGAGGGAGAAGATGTTTGGAATGAAAGAGAAAAAGTATGGGAATCCTTAATCAAAATTTATACTGATGTGGCAAATGATAAATTACGAGGGGATACTTAGACCATCTCCATCCCTAGTTCTTAAGGTGAGCCCAGAGAAATTAAGCACCCCACTCTGCAAAGGAGTATGATGATGTGGCAGTACTCGAAATTGTGGTGCAAGGTAATTCATGGAACACTCTAACAAGTACCCGCAAAAGTAACTTTTTTTGTATTTTTTATGATTTCTTTTTGAAATTTTGGAACGTTTGAAAGCTCTTTGGCCTAATTTTCAAAATTTCCGTACATGCAACAAATACAGAAAATAATGTTGCACATATATATTATAAATATCTACATACATTCATTCCAATATTTTAAAACATCATATTTATCCCCCCAACATATCCACTCCATATCCAAATTTTTATTTTGTATTTTTTCAATATCCCATCTTATTTGTGTTCAATTTTTAAAAATATGGATCCAAATCATCCATATTTTGCAAATTATATGCAATTTTTTAAAATACACCAAATTTTGAGATTATTCAAAATTCTAAAAATTTTCTAAATCCCTCAAACATACCAAATTTCCCAAATCCCCTCAAAATTTTAAATTTATTATTATTATTTAATAAAAAATATATTATATTATTCTTATTATTTGTGTTATTATAATAATACGGGAATATAATTTATATGTACAATGATAAATAAATATAAAAATAAGACAAATAATAATAGTTATAGTTAAAATAATAAAATAGCAATTGAGAAATGAACAAAGAAGATGTATTCCATTGAGGGAAAAAAATATGAAAATTCTTAATCAAAATTTCTGTTGACATGATGGTAACGTGGCATATAGAGAACTATAACGAGATCCTCAAATCAGTTCAATGGTAACAAGATCCACTTACCTTGATGGAAAAGAAGTCCTCAAAACCCAACCTTTCACCCAAAGTGATTGGTGGAATTTTGTCTTTTGCTTCCTCAATATTCTTCCATTCATGATCCGGACTTCCACTAATTTAAAACGAAAAAAGAAATAAAGGAAAACAAAAGTGAAATGGTATCCTAATCTTATTAGATGTAAGACTATAAAATGTAAAATAACACTATAAAAGATTTACATATATAAAAAATTACACACATCGAAAGGCTGTTAGAATTAATGATGAATATTAGCTTTCGTTTTCCTTTTATTGAAGTTAAATTATTGACGTTTATCTATGTGGAAAAATGTGTTCAGTTTTTTCCCTACTAATTAATTTGGATTTATTATTAGTGGGAGAAATTATGCGCACTAAATAAGCTTATAAAATGATGGGGCAATACCAAAATTCCAAAAAGTAATGCTACATATATATTCATAATTTTGTCGCGCACAAAATTTTTACCCACTCATTTAGATGCCTCAAAATCACATAAGTGAAATTACAAAATTGTCATTGTTACAACATGATATAGATAAATAATTATACATTTACCAACATTTTTCATTTTTACATACTTAACTTCCAGTTATGTGTTCTTTCGTCCCTGTAGTTCAATTGCAAACTAATATCTCGTTCAGAAACGAAATTATTTCTCCAAAATGACTAAGTTTTTGCTATGATTACTAAACAGTTTAATAATTTAATCTCTCCCACATTTCAAAGATAATTTAAACTGTGACATTACACATATTTATATCAGAATCTTCGTCCTCTAATCTAATAAAATACCATAAGATTTACATTATTAACCAAGAATTTTGTGAAGGACTTTTTCTTTAGGCCATCTTTCACTGCAAGAACATTATGACAAAAAAATAATTTCCCAAAATTTCTAAAATTCAATCGACCATTAGTTTGGAAAAAAAATAAGAAAATAGACTATGAGATTCAACGAGATAATGTAGGAATCACTCGCCTTGGTGACAGCGGCAGAGAAAAGACTTTGCTTCTGCTATTCGATTCGTTTCGCCCAACACCTATAATTAGGGAAGACATGCTTATAATGAAGTGGCTGATTATGCAACTAAACCCTTCAGATACTCTTGCTTTATGTGGGATTGGGAATATACGCCATGTTTGTGCTTAAATACACTATAGGTCAAAAGGGACACGAGATTATTTTTTATGTTTTAATTATCTTTATATGCATCATGAAAAATGACTTAAAGCATGAGATATGGACTGACTTTGAGTGGCTACAGAATTCTATAATCTATAGCCATATACAAATTCATTTCTGGTCATACAGATTAGATAAAATTTTAAATAATGACTGCAAAAGAAGTGCCCAAAATTCAAAGTTATTCATACTAAATTTTGGAAACATTTTCTTTTTTATCGTTATTAGATTATTTTTTATTTGATCTGCATGGCCAAAATTAAATCTATATATGGCTGAGACTAAGTCCGTAGCCATTCACTATCCGATTAATTTGATGCTATCGGATTGATATTTAGCCATGAGATTGGAGTTGACTTAGTATAAGCCGTTAGATTAATTTGATGCGATCTCCAATATTTTTGGCCACTTGTGGAGGTTGGTGGGGGACTTTACCGGTCCAAAGGTTAGGTTTTCTATTGTACTCTAACCTTTTTTTTTTTATTTTATCAAATTTCATTTTATGAAAAAAAAAATCATTTTGTATTAACTATCACCAAAGAAAATCAAAATTGCATTTAATAATTTTTTCCAATTTTCTCCTATTGATTATTCAATTTATTAATTTTTTGAGTATTTTAACAAAGGAAAATATTAGAAAGTGTTATTATTTTTTATATAAAAGAAGCTATATGATTATCTCCTTAACCCTTGGTGACGTAACCTTAAATGATCCTCTGTATGAAATAAAGGGGGGATAATAGAGGTTTAATGCATCTGCTTGTTGGGTAATTACATACAAAGTTACAATTAGATTAAACAAAACAAACAATCAAACCTAGTTGGGTAATGTTGGTGATTTATAATTCCGTTTGTAAAAACTATTTCAAAAGTTTATAGTAAAAGAATGTGTAGTGCTAGTGTTTGTTCAGAAACGATAACCGCTGATATATATTGGGAATGTAACAAGAAAATTTGAGGTTGTTTTTGTAGTAAATTAAAGAAAAACATAACTAGCTTTCAAAAGTATCCATAAGCCTTACTTATTTGTATATCAGATATGTCACGTGAAGTGTGGGTAATTAACAAATTAACCAATATTTGCAGTGTTAACGTAAGAATCCAAGGCCAAATTTAGATAACGTGCTCCATGACTGATTAAGTAGGAAGGATTATATATATATATATATATATATATAACAACGAGTCCTGAATTTGTTACTCTCTTGATGTGTGATGATATAGTGTGATTTTTTGTTTCCAGATAATTTCCAAACACCATTTTAGATTAGGAGTCAAAATATAGAGAGATAATCGAATCATTCTCATATGCTCAACTAATATAATTAACAAATAATTAAAAAAATTTGTGTTAATAGTATATTAGAATATAAAATTACTAGCGTCATGTCGCACCTCGAAATTCTCCTAGCTCGGGGACGCGA
>MKEJ01082369.1:0-19906 GCA_001753735.1 Embelia ribes | reverse complement strand
TTGTACCGAATTGCATTATGTTGTAAATAATTTGCCACATCACCCTATTTTGTAGGAAGAGAGAGAGAGTGGGATGATGTGGTTAATTGTTAACCACACATTTGGTATAAGTTTTTTGTACAAGTTTTCGGTATGTATATCATTACTCTATAAGTTATGAAAAGAGGATTGTGGAAGCAAATATATAGCAACCTAGGAAGCACAGACTCAGACACGAACACAAAGTCGGACATGGATATGGACACCGATTAGACAACTTTTGAAAAATGTGAGATGCAGATGTGGTGGAGATTCGACTTTTATTTTTTATATTATAATTTTATAACCACTAAAATAAAATAGTTTTGAAAAAGAACAAGAAAAACCATATTTAACAATTAGAAACAAGATAAAACAAGCAGGGTTTTGGTTAATAGACGAAGACTTGGTGTAAAAATATTTAAGAAAACAAGTACAAGATAAAAGATAAAAAAGAAACTTGGATAATGTGTTAATGAATAAATTTGTTCAGAGGTTGATCACTATTTAAATTAATCAAAGATGGAAAGTGAGAAATATGGAATTATTTGATTTACGTGCCCACGTATGTACACAAGCTAACAACAATCACATGATCTACATCATCAACTAAGATGGTTGGAGTTTTTTAACGTTATTGTGTTTGATTTCTAGTTATGTAGTACATAACCTTACACTGAGCTTACAATTGTCCCCCAAAGTTAATAAAATTAGGTACTTGACTGGTCGTGTTCTTGGGATTGGGATATATATTAGTGGTTGGTAGTTATGAATGTTTCAGAATTCATTTGGAGAAACACGGCTTATTAGAGTTTTTATCTGAGCAATTTCTATTTTTGATATCATCTGAAGATAAAATATTTACCACATTTACCTGATCAGTTTTACTTCTTTTTTTTTTTTAAGCATGTTGGAGTTGCTGTGAGTATTAATTTTCTTATTTCTTATAGTTGGGGCACCAAACAGATCAGCAGAGTTAAAAACTCATAATGGCATAGTAACAAAAAGGACCTGGACAGAAAAGGACAAGAAGGATCAATAACATTTTTGACGGGGGCCTAAATATATATGTGCTGGTTCTAAAATTATGTGCAGGAATAAATATTTTTTTTCTGGGTGATAGGCCTTTTGCTACAATGCGGTGGGAAAAGGGATGCGATATCATATATTTGAAAGGAATTTTTTTTTTTTTTTGGAAAGTTCAAGGGGAGAGGGATTCGAACCCATGACCTCCTATTTGTGAGGATGGGTTCTGGCCCACTAGGCTACTCCTAATGGGTTATATTTTTGAAAGGAATTGGTTTTCATCATATCTTGTTTACAATGTTTGTTGGGACATCATGTCCTGTTCATATTTTATTTTAATTATAAAATTATGTAGGATGAGCAACCAGAAGTTCAAGGGCCTGGTGTTTGGGTCTCAACTGAAAGAGGTGCAACAAATAGCCCAATAGGTACGTGCCTGTGTATGTTCACTAAGTACAGTTCTGGTCATAACTTGATTTTTCTGTTTCTTTCTTTCTTCATGAATCTGGGACAGAGTTAGTATATTATACATGTCTGCACAAACGACCATACAATTTACTGCTAAATTGGTGAAAATCCACTTGAAGGGACTATGTTTTTTCAATAGCCATATCTTTTCACTTGACATTTTTAACATACTAAAATAAATAATATGGACGCTTTATCCTTCGTACTTATGGGAGTGAAAATCATGTTCATCGTTTCCACACAACGTCTTGGTATAAGCTGCACAAGAACATTTACAGCCATTTTAGTGATATGTAAATTATTTTTTTCACGAAAAGTATCTAATGCACATATAGTAATTCAAACTCAGTTAGGATGCTTCTTTAGACAAATTGATTTACTGAACAATTCATTGGACACCTTCTTGTGTTTAACTCAAGTCTTGGTTAGGTCTATCATCGAAAGTCTACAATTTCCCAGAATTTTTCAAATGATTCTTCCGGTTATTTAAAAGTTCTGAATTGTCTTCTTATAGAGGCAGTAACCTGATTGTTTTTTAGTGTAACTTGCTGCCCTTTGAATCTCCTAGCTTAGCTATATGCAGTTCCGAGTCTAGTCACTGTTACATCTGGGATGTATGTGAATATTAAGGCTAAATGTCTTTTGAATGAATTGATATCCCGCTAGAAATCAACTCATCTTAAAAGCTTAAGCTGTTGAATTATATTTTAATTAATGATGTCTCATTTCAGTCTATGTGCCTCTATATGGATTTTTTTTGTTTCTCCCTCTCTCGTTAACTTAAGTAATATGAGTGTTAATATTTCTTTCGTCTATAGATTATACAGATGTTTCTGCTTATCGCTTGTCCTTATCAGAAGATACAAAGGCTCTCAATCTATTGGTATGACAATTTTCAATTCATCGCTTTTGCTCATTTTGGTTCAATCGCTTTCCGCTACACTACTTTTTGTTTTCAAGTATGTTAGCTATTCTTTTTTTAACTGTATTTGATGGTTTAAAACTTGAATTTGCAGAACACCCTTATTCAAGAGGGGAAAGATATGGCTTCAGTACTCTATACGTATCGGAGTTGTGTCAAAGCCCTTCCGCAGGTTTGAAACAGCTTTAGCTATGTATTCCTTCTTAATTAGTACTTACAACACACGCAAGAGAGTACTTTTCTAACAATTTTGCACTTTTTTGTTACATAGTGGATTACAGCTTTGTTCAACTAACATCGGTTAAGTAATATTTTGATTGGATTCTGTACTCTTGAAATGATGTATAGCTAATAAATGCTAGAGGACTATTATTTTCACCATGCATTTTCCTGTCTAATTCCACATTCATAAGCTGTTGCACTCTCAAGTTTCTGCTATACAGGGAATATATATGGCATGACTTATCTAAATAAAAATTCATAAAAATTCGGAATTAAATGATGCATATGACTTAGAAGATTTTGAGATTTATAACCTGTTTGGGCTTAACAGTTGTACTTTTTGTCAACCTATTTATTATAAGCAAATCATGGCAGCTTCCAGAATCTATGAAGCAAAGCCAAGGGGACCTATACCTGGAAACTTATCAAGTTCTTGACCTTGAAATGAGTAGGCTGCGAGAAATTCAACGTTGGCAAGCGTCGGCTGCATCTAAAGTATGGGCTTGATTTACCTTATATCTACTATCCTCTGCCAATGCTCAAGCTTGTCTTGAAGGTCTCACCGTGTGTAATACTTTGATTCAGCTAGCATCAGATATGCAACGATTTTCTAGGCCTGAGCGACGTATCAATGGCCCTACGGTAACTCATCTCTGGTACGTTGTAGATGTTGGTTATTTTAACTGAAAATGTAAATGCATCTGGATTTTGAATGAAAATGAACCAGTTTTAGCTACTCATCATTAAGCCCTCTTAACGGAGTAGTTGGTGTTATCCCAGACGTTTGCATATTGATATCCCACAAAAAGGTCGGCTCTGATTATTCAATGTTCTGCAAGAAAAAGAGCAGCTGAACTTAAAGATATGTAAGGTTCTGCTGAAAATATTGCTTTTTCAAGACCCTAGCTATCCTTCATTCCTTTTTTCCCTTTTCTAGATTTCTAATTCTTTCCGGACCTTCATGAACCTATCTGAAAACAGTAGGAAAAAAAAAGTGAAGCATTGGATGCTGGTTGGGATAAATTTAACTTCTACAAGGAAAAAGGACCAGATGTATTTAAAGATATGTGAGGTCTTGCTGATGATGTTGCTTTTTGAAGTCCCTCGTTATCCTTTTTTCCTGCTTTCTCTTTCTTTTTTCCCTTTTCCAGAGTTCTGAGTCTTCTGGACCTTCGTGAACCAATCCTGAAAACAGTAAAAAATATAGTATTAGAGCTGGTTGATACCCTTCTGAGCATCATACGATGCTCACAAGCAACATCTTCTCGATAGTTGTACTAACTGTTACGTGAAGTTTTCTGCATAGCAAAACAAGACTGTTGCAAAAAGAAATTTGGCATTGATGACACCCTGTTTTCTCTTTTAGAGGAATTGACCTTCAAGTTCTTGTCCTTTTGCAAACAAATTATTTGCCTTTTCCCATATATATTAAGAGTGTCCATCTTCTGATCATCCTTTTGTTTTGACCTAGTTTCTGAATTTCTTGATTCCCTTCTTCATGCTCGCTGACGTTGTTTCTGCAGGTCCATGCTGAAGTTACTTGATGTTCTAGTACAACTTGATCATCTTAAAAATGCAAAGGCAAGCATACCTAATGATTTCTCCTGGTATAAGAGGTATTACACCTTGTTTCAGCTGCTGCCCTAGGTGTTGCAGTTTGCTTGTTATACATCTGATGATATGATCCATGTTACCTGAAGAATTTAGTTGTAACTTTTCTGGGTTATTTTTTCTTTTGTGATAGTTCTTGGTCTGGTTTTGCTTTTCTATCTCAGTTTTCTGTGTTAAGGGTCTGGGTGGGGCTTTAACTAGGAGCCAGATGATAGTGCAGTCACATATGGTTTTTCATGTATTTTGGATATGATTAGATACTTCAGGGGTCTTATTGTTAAACAATCTTTTTTCTATCTTTGTATGCTCTAAGATACTTGAACAACTGAATTAATGATCGAACACTAAGTACCGAGAGGAGTGACGGACACTAGGAAGGGCAAGAAGAGGAGGATTCTTGTTCGTGGGTAAAACTTTTTTTTTTTGGTTTGGTAGGATGGGGATGGGAGTGGGGGTGGGGATGTTGGGGTGGTTGGGGTTTCCAATTTACATTGGCCCACCCCTGATCGCACATTCAATTGGTCATTTCTGATTTATTTTGATATGGTAGTTGTCTACAACTAAATAGACTATTGGATCAGTGCTACATCTTGCTGTCTTGGAAACACGAAATTCATTGTTGCATGTTTATGAAACTTTGACTTAACAGTTTATGGGTGTATCCTCTACTTGCTAATGCTTGTGTCTCCAAGGGATCTTTCCACTGGAGTTTCTCATATATTTATTGCAGTTGTGACTTTTTCTGAGAACAAGAGAGTTAAATGAACTTTGTTAAGCATTATATGGTTTTCTCTTTGTTCTTTTGAATTTACCAGGACTTTTACTCAAGTTAATATTCAGTGGCAAGATACTGATTCAATGCGGGAAGAGTTAGATGATCTACAGGTTTGCTTTCCTTTAATTTTAAATGGGTTGCAAATAACCTATGTGCGGTGATAATTCTGCTGTTGAGGATTTGTTAAACAGTTAAAATGTTCTTTGCAGATTTTCTTGAGCACGAGGTGGGCAATTTTGTTGAATTTGCATGTTGAGATGTTTCGTGCAAACAAGTATCCTTACCGGCCTATGTGTTGCGTGGGCCTGTTAAGTTACCATTTCTACTAAAAGCTCGAGCTAGTACTAGTAGGGGTAACGTTTTATTCTTCTATTTTAATTTCAACACTCTTCTTCACGCATGGACCGGACTGGACTCAATCTTTTAGGGAGGCCCAACACGTGCAATTTTGTTTGTTGGTTGATTTATTTGTTTCTTTCTTTCGTGTTATTTTTCAAAGGAGTGCCATCATGGAGAATCAAACTCAGGACTTCTTTGTTCTTGAGCTCTAATACCATGTTAAGTTTCCGTTTCTACCGAAAGCTTGAGCTATTAGTAGGGTTAACTTTTTCTTCTTTTATGCTATATATATTATATATATTATTTACCAGCAGGATCAAGTTTTTATTTTGTGGTACTTTGTCTTCTGTTGGAGTATTATGAAAAGGAAGAGAAGAAAGCTTTTTGGAATCAATAGAAACATGTGTATTTGTGTAGTTTACAAGAATCTAAATGAGTTTTAAGAACGAAATGTATAGAAAAAGAAAAGAGTTTTACATTTATGATTAAACTATTTAGGGCTAATAAGACACATGTAAGTTTTGTCATCTATGCTTAACACTGTCATGATCCTTGACTTGAAACAGTGTAGAAGACATTCTGCAGGTTCTAATAGTCTTCGCTGTTGAGTCACTAGAATTAGATTTTGCACTTCTGTTTCCAGAGAGGCACATTCTTCTCCGTGTTTTGCCAGTTCTTGTTGTTTTAGCAACATCATCAGAGAAAGATAGCGAGTCACTCTATAAGAGAGTGAAAATTAACCGTCTTATCAACATATTCAAGGTAAATGAGGAACATAATTGCTTTTTAATTGGAATGTAAGGACATTGCATAACTTTTCATTCTTTCTTGCAGAATGATCCAGTTATACCTGCATTCCCAGATCTTCATCTTTCACCTGCTGCCATTTTGAAAGAGTTATCTTCGTACTTCCCAAAGTTCTCTGCTCAAACTCGGCTCCTTGCACTCCCAGCACCTCATGAGCTCCCACCACGTGAAGCACTAGAATATCCTCTAATGTCTTGGGAAATTTATTCTTTCTTCCTCTTACTACTGCTTTGCAGTTACTGTATTGCTGTCTAATACTGTTTGGCTTTTGGAGGGTGTGATGTAGGACAGTATTGAGATGAAAGAATACCAAAGGGATGGATGGATGTTTTGACAAAAACGAACAAAAGGGTGACGTTTTAACAAAAATGAACAAAAGAAAAACAAAAGAGATCCCCACTCTTTTCTAAAACACCACGTTTATTCATAAACCACTCTAAATAAAAACTTTCATCATTAGTCCTATATATAGGCTTCTAGGAAATCTTAAGATAGAAACTAAATCTCTCTAGAATATTCGCAAGTAAAAAATCAAAACAAATCAAATAAAATCTTAACTAGCTAATCAATAAAAAGATATCCTAATTAAATGAAAAACAAACTAATTATTAAGATACTTCCTAATCTGCATCAGAGTGTCTCTTAGTTGTGAAATATTATTCCCTTATGAGTTATAAAATATCATCTAAATGTTATGCCATTAATTGCCTTAGGGCTATACTAATGATAGGACTAAATTGAATTAAGTTTAAGAAAAATTGTGAACTACAAATTACTTGAAGAAGTAAAGCTCATCCTACCCATGGTTATGCTGTAACTTTAGCTTTTCTCTTCATCACATTAAGGGCTTGTGTATGTGTTGATCCACTTTTGAATACTTCATGTTGTACCTCTATGTCACAAATTTTTTTTAATGCGGCTTCAACAAGTCTTGAGCTGAATATTGTGCTATATTGTTATTAAGATTTAAGATCATGACATAAAATCTTCCGACAGTGAGGTTTTGAATACATTATATTGTACTTTTATTTCGTGAGAGTCGTAGTTTGTGACTCAGCTTCTGCAAGATCTTGTGCTGAATTCTCTGCTATATTGATTTTAAGACCTTGACGTAAAAGTGCACTTATCAGCGACATTTTCTGGTTGTCAATCACATTGGAGCAATTCGTAGCGAACATGATGACTTTACAATTCGATTTGCTTCATCTCTGAATCAGGTACTTGAACATTTTCTCTTTTCCTCTTATTCAATATTGTTATCATGCATATTATTGCATGTTTACCTATCTTGCATCTGTATCTATGACTGAGTTTAAATGAAGATGTTGCACAAAAAGGAAATTAATTAGGTAGATGAACCAATACATAACGTTATAAGTTAATGAATTTACCTATTCTGTCTACAAAATCCAAAATAAATGTTATGGAATGGTTAAAAAATTATTGTGCCGTGAAATTTCGAAAGGTTTATAATTTCTATACTTATGGTTCGACATACTACAAACTTAAACTCTGTCCCTTGAAAAAGGGAATACGAATAATGAGACAATTGCCTGTTGTTGAACTACATTATCAAATTGTATTGCACTATTCCTTGAAAGTTAGCAGTTGTCTCTTTTACATCAATCTTTCTGCATTGCACTACCCTAGATGTGTTCTACAGCTGGGAATTCCATGGCACTTGTTATAGGCAGATAAGGTAACAACTGGATCCTGAATCTTCTATCCCCTTTCTCCCATGAGGAAGTTCATCAAAATCCTGAATCTTCTATCTCCTTTCTCCCATGAGGAAGTTCATCGTTGTGCATTCTGTTTTAAACTGAATGTTTAATTAGTGAAGTTGTATAATGTGGCACGACAACTCATTTGGTTGTTCTAGGGTCTAGCCTTACTCTGAAGACCTTTACTTTTGTTTTCCTCCTAATAAACAATTTTGTGTATTACTTGAGATCAAGTTTCATTCAATATGTGTCGACAGGAGTGTAAAAGAGGAAAAGAAAAAACTCAACATCTTCAACATGACTTTGCAGAGATTGTGAATGGTTGAAATAATTTTGATTTTTTGGTTCATAGTTCCTTTCGTGAGTAGTAGTTGAGTTTTCAGTTGTCCCTTTTCTGAGTCTTGTAGAACTTCTTGTGGTTGCTTTGCAAATTGTCTAATGTGTCGTGTTCTTCATTTCCTTATGCAGCTTGTATCATTGAAATCAATGGAGGGTGCTGATATTGAGTGGTGCAGGGAAGTTAAAGGAAACATTTATGATATGGTTGTTGAAGGCTTTCAGCTCTTAAGTAGGTGGACTGCACGCATTTGGGAACAATGTGCATGGAAATTTTCCCGTCCCTGCAAAGATCCTGTTCCTTCCGAATCAAATGACTCATCAGCATCATTTTCGGACTATGAAAAGGTTTTGACATTCTTTTGTCCTTTCTTATGGGTATTTTGAAATCTTTCAAGAAATTTCTCCCGCAATATAGACAAAAAGGAGACAGACTAATAATTCACTTGTTTGGTCACTTGAAATCTTGCAAGAAATTTCTCCCACGATATCTCTTCTGTTGTATAAGCCATTGAAGTGTCTCTGTTTCTACTCTTGGTCTAAATCATATGCAACTTCAATTTCTTTTGTTTGAAAAATATATTTGGTTATTTATATGGAAGGTCTGTCCCAAGGGAATAAATTGTTATCCAGTGGACTATTAATCATACATGTTGTATCATCTCCAGGTTGTGCGATATAATTACAGTCCAGAGGAAAGGAAAGCTTTGGTTGAACTTGTTAGCTACATTAAAAGCATTGGATCAATGATGCAGCGTTGTGATACATTGGTAGCTGATGCATTATGGGAAACCATCCATGCTGAGGTCCAGGACTTTGTGCAGAACACATTAGCAACTATGCTTAAGACAACTTTCCGAAAGAAAAAGGACCTATCTAGGTAGGTACTTTCTTGCTATTTGTTCTGTTAAATCCGTTGTTAGACTGTCTCCTTTTTGTCTTTGTACTTTATTTGTTTGCACATGGTGATAAAACTTAAATGTGGCCCATCGAGAAACTACCTTTATTTTATAAGAAAGTAAGAAATGGAGATGTTGCTTTGGGTATCTGGTGATTGATTCTACTTTTCCTTTGGGTTTTTGCTCAAAGGATGGTTGTCATGGCTCACTTTGATCGTTTTGTTATTCCAAGTTTGGGACTTCTATCTAGAAATATAAATGAGTGGAGGTAACCCAACATCATTTACTTGGCAACCTACTTTGATACCATACTAAAATCTATACACTTCCCACTAAAAGGACCTATTAGGGGAAGGAGAGGAGCCCAAATTTAAACCCTTGGCTAGATCACTACACAAGTGATGTGAGACAATCAACAAACTTTAACACTCACCCAACTTGTTGGTTGGCCCAGCCAAACGCCCTACAAGTGGATATAAATAGGTGGAGATAAACCTTACATCAATTACTTGGTAAGACTACTCGGGGACCATATTAAAGCACATAGGGGAAGGAGAGGAGCTAAGTATTAACCACAGCTAGATTGATTGCATAGACAGGGGATGAGTGACAATTTAATAAACTCTCATCACCCCCCTTATATGCAAGGCGGACTCAATTTCAGACCACCCAATTTAGGGGTCGTGAAGTGCGTGCTAAATATATTGTGAGGTGCCAATCAAGCACAGATACTTGTCATTTCATGGAATTCCCATTTGTTGCAAAACAGGCTTGGGAGGCCCAAGTTTTAGTGTTTTGCTTAAGATGCACATTTACATTATGAGTGATTTAATGAACTTACTGCCTTTTTTTTTTTTTTTAGATTCTGAATGTGAGATCACAAGCCTTCTCTCTTTTCTGCTCAAGGATCTTAGGCATGAACATTTCTTGATTCAATTTGGCATATATAAAGTTTGAAATTTTAATTTAGTAGCCAAGACTTTGCATTACTTCGTTTTTTACTTATTTTCTCTTGGTGCTTATTTTCAGGATCCTTTCTGATATGCGTACACTTTCAGCTGATTGGATGGCGAATACAAAACCTGAGTCTGAGCTGCAACAGTACCAGCACGGAGGTGAAGAAAGCAAAGGGAACTTCTTCTATCCAAGACCGGTAGCACCAACTGCTGCACAGGTTCTACTTTATACATAGTCTTGTATGGGGATGCCAGTTTTTATTATTTCTTAATTATTTAGCTGCTATATCTTGACCTTATTATCTGTTGTTGCTATCCACAATCTCAGTGTAAAATATGTTGGCTTCTGTAAGGTCTAGTGCAATATGTTAACAGTGCTTATTTTTTGTTAAAGAGCTTGATAATTAGGCCAGATTCCTCGTAAGTTAAGCCATTGGGTCAAATTATGTTACAACGTGGTATTGTTGCTTCTTCAGACATACAATTATATTGGAATGATTGACTTACATGCTAACAAAGTTTTTGTCCTAGTATATACTCGATTCGAGTCATGTTGATTGTGTTTGTTTTCCTTTTGTCATTATGCATTGAATCAATAGTTTTGTTGCGACTTCTTGGTTCATTTGTTTGCCTCTTTAGTCCATGTGGGATATGACTATATCTGGGAGGGAGTGTGACATAGCCTAATCCACCTTTTGTCATTAACCTTGATGGCCGGAGTTTTAATAAATGAAACTGTATTTATTTCTTGTTGCCAATGTGCACTATCTTCTATTTGTGCTAATACATTTTGTTAAACTAAATCTAGTTGATATACGGTATTCCTGAAGTTAGGTTTTCGTGCGACTGTTTATTTTCTTTATTCTTAACATTATGCTTTTCTTGAAGCGCATCCAAAACATATACTATTATGCCGAAGTATGTGATGTATGCTTAGCACCCAAGGAGTTGCAGTTACCAAATTTAGTTGTGCCTTTATGGCGCATGCATATGAACGCTGGTGTTGGTATAAAACCAAGTTATTCTAAGTGTGTCATCTATTTTACAACTCTGGTGCAGGTACATTGTTTGCAGTTCCTGATATATGAGGTGGTATCTGGTGGTAATTTGAGGAAACCGGGGGGGCTCTTCGGAAATAGTGGCCCTGAGATTCCTGTTAATGATTTGAAACTACTGGAAACTTTCTTCTACAAGCTAAGCTTTTTCTTGCATATATTAGATTATACAGGTTCATCCTTGTCACTGTTCTCCACTTCTAATTTTAGTATATTTCTAGATATAGAAAAATCTACACACATTCCTGGTGGATGTAACCAAAAAAGTTATTGATTTACCAAATGACGATTTTAGCAAAGTGAATCTATGAACATTTCTAAAAGGCAAAAAAGAAGTGTTTTTTTTATTCCACTATTGTTAGGGTGAGAAGAAGTAATAGATGTGTAGTCCTAAAGGGTGGGATGTCATGTTTGGATAGATATAAAGAATGAGTCATAATGAACTTAGGAATGTGTTTCTATTTGGTTGTCTGAATAGTGGCATATATCCTGTGGATGCTAAGATGTCTAATCTTGATGTACCTAAGTACCTTCCCTAGTCAGAAACTTATATCAACCTTCTCTATTTTATTGCATTTAGACTAATTTTTAGGCCACTAACTTTCCAATCTGGTTGGTGACATTGTATGTTCTTGTTCACAGCTGACTTATTACTTTCATTATAATGTCATATTGGTCTTTTTATATGCAGAATCTGTTGCAAGTCTGACAGATCTTGGCTTCCTATGGTTTAGAGAATTTTATTTAGAATCTTCTCGTGTAATTCAGGTGAAACAAGCAAAATCTATTTGCCAGTTGTATTTAACTATCACTACCATTTATACACATTTGCTTGAGGGAATGAATCCTTTTCTTGATGATTATTAGTTGCATTAAGATTAGGATTATACTTAAGTGAAATGGTTCATTTGATGATCATCTGTTGCATTTAGATAAGGGCTCATATCCTCTTTCCAAAAAAATTTCAGTTGCTCTAGATGGATTAACAGTATTGCTCAGTCAATATTTCAGTTGAGCAATAATAATGAGAAATTATTGCATCTGTACACGATTTGACTGAAACAGTGTTTACATAAAATTGAAAGAGCCCAAGTTATAATTAGTGTACGCCCATAGAATGTTATGGTTTAGGTTAACTTTTCTTTGAAGTTTAACATTGCAAAATCTATCTTCTGTTGGGTAACAAGAAAAAAATGAAGCATTATTTAAATTGAATGTAGTTTGCGCTTGCAGCTTGGTTTTGATTATTAAAGTTTGAAAGTCTGTACATAGTGCGGATAGGAACATTTTCCTGGTTTCATGGGTGCCTATGCTAGGTGTTTTTTACTTGGAGTAATTCCTCTGGTTAATTCTTGGTTTGTTAGCATGCCTGTCTGTTAATTAAGAATGGATCTTTAGCATACTGTTCTGGGTTATATTTTATGAAGGTGTCTTCACTTTGCGAATTTTTGAATTGTACGGTAAGACTCTGGGAAAGGTGGGTATGCTATATCTCTATTCACACTATTTTATGAAGGTGTCTTCACTTTGAATTTTTGAATTTTACGGTAAGACTCTGGGAAAGGTGGGTATGCTATATCTTTATTCACACTATTGAATAGCGTTTTTATGGGAGTAAATGGTAGTGGTTCAGTTTTTTTAATCAGAATGGGTTTTTGTTTGATGGGTTTTTGATGCCAAGTGCTTGATGCCCCATTTCTTTTCCTAAGAAGGTAGGAGCAAGTGCCTATATGGATTTCTGTTGGTGTGGAGGTGTAAAAGAATATTGCTTTTGGCTTTGCATTTGATTTTTTGGCCATAAAAACAAATTTCCTTGTTAAATGGGCAAAAGTTATTTAATGTGTTGATTTACTCTCGAACTTAGTTATCCCATTGCTTTTTTTCTTTTTCTTTTTCAATTTTCAATAGCTGTTTGGATTTTACTTGATATTTGTTCAAATGCAGTTTCCTATAGAATGCTCTCTTCCATGGATGCTGGTTGATCATGTGATTGAGTCCCAAAATGCGGGTCTTCTGGAGAGTGTTCTAATACCATTTGATATCTACAATGATTCTGCTCAACAAGCATTAGCCGTTCTGAAACAGCGTTTCCTTTATGACGAAATTGAAGCTGAGGTGATTGAACTTATTTGAACCTAAATATTTCTTATTAGTTTGAAATCATTTTGTTAGTTTATCTGTTAATGGTTTCTTCGACACTTTCTCTGTCATCCATCCACAAATTAATGATACTATGGTGTTTGTTGTCCCAGTCTCCCCGATGAAGTTTTAGTGGTGGGGTTAACTTTTCAAGCCCCTTTTTTGTTAAACTTTATATCGGTTCATAAAACTTCAAGCTTAATTATGTGAATAATTAATATGTGGATCAATTGCACTAAATGTCTCCAGAGTTTCAATTAAAACATTCTGAGTCTCCAAATTTGAGAATAATGACGGTTTATTCCCCAGGTGTATCATATGTGATGATTTCGGTTGCTACTACAGTGTTTTCCTACTGTTAAAAACTTAACGTGCTCAAATTAGTGGATTATAACGGCATAAATTGCTACTACAGTGTTTTCCTACTGTTAAAAACTTAACCGTGCTCAAATGAGTAGATTATAACGGCATAAATTGTTGTAAAAAGTCTAATTTAACTTTAAACCATACATGGGTCACTTGATATAGGTTTCATCATTTGGGATGACTTTGCGCCCATAAAAAGGGTTCACTTTCTCAAAACAGTGTGACTAAAATTGTTGCAATTCGAAGCTACATGCTGACTTGGTAATCATCTAACAACAAGTGTACCAGAGGGTGACAGATACAAGGGTTAATCTTTTTTATCATTGCTTTTGGTTTTTTGTTAAAAACGTGCTTATGAACTTGAAGAGAATGGGAAATAAAAGTTCTAGGAGGAGTGGTTTCTGTTACTTGAAATTAATATCGAGTGTTGTCTTATTTACCCATGTTATCATAAACCATGAGAATTATGTGCACTGTTAACTAATACTCTACTATGAGCTAGATATTGGTTTGCCACGAAATTGTTTTCTTTATATCTTCTGTGAAAAAAAAAAAAAACACAGTTGTAATAAATTAATTTGACTTGGAAACATATTTCATGCATGTTGATGGTGAACCGAGGAATTTTACTGCTTAATTAAAAGATTATTTTATTTTCATGTTTCCTTCTGTCAGGTGGATCATTGTTTTGATTTATTTGTTTGGAAGCTTTGTGAGACGATCTTTACATACTACAAAAGTTGGGCAGCTAGGTAATCTTGTAGCCTCTGGCATTACTTCTAGAAGTAAAATTTTATGTTAAAACTTTTTTGGCATGTAATCATGCAGTGAGCTGCTTGATCCCTCATTTCTTTTTGCCTTGGATCATGGAGAAAAGCTTTCTGTCCAACCTATGAGGTTTGGTGCACTACTAAGGATGACTCGAGTCATGGTGAGGAGATTTCTTGTGACTTGTACTTTTCTGTGCTGCTTGCCAGTCCGGCTGCTATCTTTCTCCTTTTTGGGTTTGTTTTATTCATGCTTATTTTCAGTTGTCCACTCCATATTGTAAATTACTTTGTCAAGATTTCTGACATATTACCAGGATATAGTAGTTCACACCTATCTTTCTAGAGAGATTTATTGGATCACCATGAGTTCTAGAAGCTTAAACTGTTAAGAAGTGAACAATGATTGAATATTAAAATCTCTTATGCCTCCCCTTGCCGCATGTGAACCAGGGAGGCAACTGAATAAACTCCTGAAGTACAGTGATAGAGTGCACAGTGACACTGGGGAATAAAAAGCAATTATGAACCCATCCCTGATACCAATGCTCTCCATACCATTAATTATACATTGGAACTATATACATCTTAAACCTATAACACACACACAGAGTGAGAGAGAGAGAGAGATGAGTTTTCGAGGGAATCGGTGGAAGGCTTTAGAGAGAGAGAGATGAGGTTTTGGGGGAATCAGTGGGAAGCTGTCTTTATACAGAGAGGGGGAGAGAGAGAGAGAGAGAGAGAGTGGGGACACATTTGGAGAAGGCGATTTGTGGTTTTTCCTATTTTTATTTTTTCTACAAAATGAAGGCTAATGGTAACATGAGAAACACGTGCGTTATATCTTTCTGCTGGCAGTCGACAACCTTAAATACAAGGGATAATTACAAAATTTGTCCTATAGTTTCAACCGAATATTTACTTGGTCTCTACACTTTGAATTGAAAACCAAGTAACCCCTATGTTTTGAATATGTTGTTCCCTTGAAGGTGAAATTTTTTCCTGAATGATGAACAAAAGACAACCTATTTGTTGTACATTTTTGGGCAAACTAATCCCTGTTTGGTTACTCATATTTTCAGAAGCTGGAAATATTTTTGGTTTCAGCTTTTGTTGATCAGATTTAAAAAATTAAGTTTTCTTCCAAATGTAATTCAAAGAAACTTAGTTTTTGTACATTTTAGTTTTCAAAATATAATTGCAAATTAAAAGCGAATTCGATTTTCAAAAAAATCAATGGACTTTAACTCTCTTTTTCCAATGTATACTTTTATTTAGTTATTTTTACCTCAAAACAGGCGCAATAAAAATCTTTTTCTCTAATTAAACAATATTATTTTTATGGCTTATCTTTATACTTAAAATTAAAGTGTGTCACACATTTATTCTTGATTGTCCCCTAATGTTATTCTTTTATTCTCTTGATTCGGAATACAATAACAAATAGTTTATTATTCTCTCATTTACTCTCAATATTGTTTGAAAACTATTTTCCAAAGGAGATAGCAAACAAGTTTTTGAAGAAAGAAATCTCAGCTATAAAAAAATAAAAAAAATTGAAAAAAAGCTTTCAAAAAGTAGAAACTATATTCCCTTAATCCAAGGGGACTTATTCCCTTAATCCAAGGGGACTTACTCTTTTAACGCATATTCATGTTGCCATTGTATTTGCATCTAAGCATGTTAATATTTCAAATATTAAGAAAACTATGAAAAGGAGCAAATATGCCAATTCAAAATTCTGCGACTATTTGTTTTTCAATTGCAATTTGTCAAAATAGGAACCATTAATATAGTTTTTATTAACTTAACAATTCAATTTCCAACCACGTGAATTAAGTACTGGTGATTTTTGTCAATGAGCGAGACAATTTGTAATTTGATTGTGGAATAGGACATTGGTCAGTGTCCACTACTAGTGGATATTTTATTGTGTGTCAGTTTTTTATTGAACCGTCATGGTACCACTTCTAAATTATTTAATTAAAATAAATATAAATGTTACTCTTCCAATTTACTAATAATAATAAGTTCGATTTTATCGATATGTATTTTAAGTCAAAAATTAAAAAGTGTTATTTTAAAATTTGAAAGAGATATAAATTACCAAATTTATCCTATTAGTATCTCCTATTCTTGTCCCTTAAGAATGATGAGGGGCATTAATAAGATCATATCTAAATTTGAAATTGCTGAATATTTCGACTAAGGAAATGGATAATTTTTTCTCAACAGACAAAATAAAAAAAATGTGTCTATTATTTATGCTGGGAGTATTTTGTTTATGGACAAAGATTTTATCCAAAACTGTACAAAATTATACAGCCCTCCAATAAAATTGTTCCACGTAATAAAAAAGAAATACCATACTAACTTGGTTAAGCCCACCCTTCTCAAACTGGGACATAACCATATAAGAGAGAGATTGAACTGGAAACTTCCGCTCGGCGGTGGAGGAATTAGGGGATTGCTCCAGCGGTGGCGGCAAAGAACTCTGTCATACGGAGGAGAAACCCGACCAAAGGATTGAAGGCGACCAGAAGCATTTCATGAGAAAGAGGGTTTTAACACACACAAAAAAAACAAAAAAAAAACATTTTTTTATGTCCAACCACCTCATTCAAAATCAAACAATACAAACAAAATCAAAAAAATTGAAACCATTTCAATGGGTATTTGTCCTTTTGTTTCTTTCCCTAACTCCAATTAAGGTGTTAGATATATTTTGATTGGAGGATGGGGGTCAAACTCTAAAGTTTTAGAGTAGGAGTACGAGGTATAATATAAATCATAAAAAAATAATTTTGTAATAAAAAATTAGAAAAATATTTTTATAAATATATATATAAAATATTCTTTTTGTATAACTTATATTTTGTCTCTAATCAACGTTGGATAATTATAATCTTTGAGGTCCCCCAATTCTATTATTATTGTGTGTTATCTTTTCATTCATACGTGGCCTTATATGATTAGGGGTTGTACAATCTTTGTACAGCTAGGCTGGATAAAAGCTAGGCTGGATAAAATCATTGTCCTTTGTTTATATGATCAATCACGTGAATTAATACTGGTACACAAGCAATAATTTGACGGGGAATATGAATAACACTTTTATTGGTGTTATACTTTAACGAAGTATCATTATCTCATTTATATTATTTAAATACAAATAAATATAAATGTTACTAAAATCATTACTTCATGCAATACTGATTGATTTCTGTAAATGGGCGAAACAGTAAGTAATTTGATGAGATAAATCAACTTGGTCAGTTTTCACTTATAGGAATATAATTTTTGTTTATACATTAGTGAACATAAAATTGTCTTCTGTATACGTTATTTATTGGAAATGTTAATTTTTTTTATATTTCCAACCTCATGAATTTTTTGATTGATTTCCGTAAAATGGCTGAGTAAACAATAAAATGATGCGAAGTATAAATTTGGTTATTTTCAGTAATAGGTATATATTTATTGTCGTTTATACTTTTAACGAACTAGCACTAGTACATGTGCAACGCACGTAAAATTAACCCTCTATTTACTTTCAGAATCTCAACCCATTTACTTTAGTATAATCTTTTCATTGGTGTAAGAATTTACACATATAATTATATTAGAATAAAAAGAGGAAATAGTAATTATCAAGAAAAAATCTAGAATAAGTAAAATCATACATATGACTTCTCTTATATGTTTAAAAATTTATTCTCCCATATGTTATTAATTTTATGTGGAGAAAGATTGTATATTTTTATTTTTGGATAATAATATATTACTATAAAATCAAGTCATTTAACTATGTTATCTAAAGCAACACTAGATTAGTTGTTCACTATCTTTTTGAACCGATAAAAATATAAATTACGAAAATAAGCAAGAATCATTCACAATGTAATATGAGAATGAAAATACATCATAACTTCTAGTTTACTGTGTTTGATATTCAACTATCACATTTAGAGATAATGAACATTTTAAACTAAAATTTAATGGAATCTTAAATATTTGTCAACGAAAGTTATGAAATTTAAGAGACAAAATTGATGGTAGTGAAATTGTGATTATTAATTTAAGCAAAAAAAAAAAAAAGGCAAAATAACGATTTAATAAGAAAAAATATTGAGCCTTCTTAGGATTTTAATATTAAGTTCTTTATAATTTGTTTATCAATTGGAATTATATTCTCTTTATCCTATTTTAATAGTTCCACTTCATTTTTAACAATAATTAAGAAATATCAATTAATGTTGCTGAAATCCAAAATATTTTTACTTTCTTTCCTAATATAATCAAGCTAATGATACACATTTTCTACAATTCACGAAGGATTGAGTAATTAAATGAATATAATAAATCAGAGTATTTTAGTAAAGTGAATTTTCAAATATTTTTTTAAACAGAAATTGAATTATTATCGATACAAAATTATTAAAATGAGACGGAGAGAGTAACAATCAAGAAACAAAATCTGAAACCTTTTTGAGTGTTTTGTCATATTATCAATACATTTGAATACGTTAGGAATAAGATAAGTCTCACAAAACCTAAAACATTTGTGAATGTTTTTTCCATATTAAATGCTTTTCAAAATCCATCAAACCCGGACTCAAAAGATGTTATATTTTAAATTAATCTTTAATACTCATCTTTTATTTATTCTCCTCTCATTTTCGAGCCACATAGAGGTTTCCTTTTATAGTTGATATGTTCCATGTCAGTCTATAACTATAGTTTTTCATTTTTTAATGAATGTTTTTTGTTCAAGGGAGAGATATTATTGGAAGAAAAAGTATAAGAAATACTTTAGAAGATTCATATTTTTTTATAAATGAGTTAGATTATCAATAATTTTTTTTGATATTATTTTAATAAAAAAAGACAAATGCTATTTTCCTTATATATCCAACCGCGCGAACCAAAAAACAATTTCCTTAGAAGTTTATTTTAAACACGATGTCATTGAATAATTAATTTGCTTCAACTGCAATAAATATATTTGTGACATTATCTTCGAGGTACACTCACATGCTTTAATAATATTAATATGTTTATTATTTATTAATAATAATGACATGGATGTATAACTGCAGTTGTGTCAACGTGGTTGTGAGTAGACAAAGCTTTTGTTGCTAATATTAAATTTAGTTACTCTCTTAAGAAATATTAACAAGTAATTTACACTCTATAAATTTACTATCAAGTATAACAGTAAAGTATAATCTGTATGAACAATTGAACCGAAAAAAAAAATAAAAGACTTACTTGTCCTCCAAATTTACGTAAGTTCTCTTAATTTCTGGAAAAATTAAACGATGTAACAGCACTAGAGTCTATTGTTTAACGATATTTCCTTAAAATTAAATTCGCCCCCACACGCTTTGGAATAATGGACGATAGTTTAGTATGAGAATGTCACTCAAATTTAACCCTTACAAATTAGTAACAAGGTTGAGTAAGAATGAAAAGGGAA
>MKEJ01082367.1:20000-34941 GCA_001753735.1 Embelia ribes | reverse complement strand
TATCATATGGTTTCTTCTTTCTTTTTTTGTATCTGATTCCGATGCACTTTCTGCCTCAACTTCAAATTCTTCACCTTCTTCCTCGCACTAGCTTGAACAGTGCTTTACGAAAGAAGTTTACGCCTGAGAGATAGAACCTGGTTGGGAAATAGCTTTCTCACCTCCGGAATAACTAAACCCAAAACCAGGTGCTTGACTTCTCCAATCACATGTCTTAAAAAGCATATGAAAATGGAACCTGTTTGCCCAACAAAACCTTCTCCCCTTAAGGGAAGTAAGGTAATTTGGTTTCTAGTTCGACTAGTTAGCCTGCGAGTAGGAATTCTTCTTCTCCGAAGAGTTCTTTTTCTAGTTACCTAATTCCGATTCCGAACTCAGAAACCTTCTCTTAAACCATTTGTTTGCTATCCCGTGCAATCCTAACATACTAAGATGCGATCGCGGATGGATTATGTGGTAACTAGGAGCTGAGCCCCTGGGGTGGGGGAAGGTGCTCTTTATGATTACTTAAAATTAAAGGTTGCTTACCCTAAAAGGTTAGGGAATGACTAAAGAAGAACTACATGAATAGGTAAACTCTCTCTTTCTATTCGTTTATTATTTTTTGTTTATTAGGCTTTTCGTGCTGGCTAAGATTGATAATACGACTCAAACTCCTAAGCCAACATATTCTAATTGATTGGCTTTCTGGGTCAGGGTGCGATTTCTTACTTTACCCTAGGACTTTCTCGATGTTGGAGCTGCGGAGATCCCCCGCCTCGTTCGGTCAAGCTGCTCCTCTCTCTACCCTTGAAGCTTGCTCTTCGACCCGTACCGTAGCCTGTACACTCGACTATTCTCCCGATTCCACTCCCTCTGTTTATGCTGGGAAAAGGACTGCGAGAGTGAGGGCTTTGTCTCTTTCTGTTTGTGCCAGCTGGCTTTGACCGAATTTTATGACTCCCGGTAATCGAATGGGTGGTAGTTGGGTTAGCTTTGGCTAAACTTTTTGTCTATGAGCTGTTTTGACTGCTTTCTTCCCGGACTCGGATATGAAGAAGCCTGAGTTCCATCGGGTTCACTCATTGCCTCAGCCCTTCAAGGTGCACAACCACCATACCTGATTGCTTTGATCGAAGCTTAAACTGGGCCAGTGCTATCAGAGTGCTTTACTTCAGGTCGAGCAGTTCCACTCCTCCCTCCCAGTCAGAGTGTGAACTCCTGCCTTTCTCTAGAGTAGTCTAGTCCTTGTTTTTGCTAACGAATGCGGCTGGCTAGTCAAAGCGGAATCAGGGGAACCGCTTTAACACAATCAAGTCTGGTCAAAAGAAAGCTCTTTCAAGTTAGCCTTTTCTGGCAACTTAAATCAATATTGTATAAAAGATAGGTGAATCTGCTTTTCTTTTCCTTCAAGTGCGGGGACAAATCCCTTAATTCTTTGATCTCGACCGACTAAATCAATCAATAGCAGAAGTGTTTTTCTTTTCGATTGAGCTTCTCTTGGCCCTTGGCCTTTGATGAAGATGAACTGATATACTGGCATTCTCTTCCAACTCCGTATCCTAACTCACGGCAAACTCTCTCTAGACGGCAAAGTGAAAAGTGGAATTGATCTGCACATCCCTCTATTCCAATAGAAAACGTTAGCTTTCATCCATAAGATCGGGGTATCACTACCAGTAGGGGCCTGCTTCCCTAATAGACTTTGAAACCTCGCCTTCCCTTTCGATGTTCGATCCCGGATACCATGACTTGCCTTCAAACGGGCTTCACTTTCAAAGGAGAGTAACCAATCTGCGGACAGCAAGGTCAATGAATAAAAAATTGCCGGGGTCTGAGTCCTGTCTTGTCCTTGAGTCCTTTCTATGCCTCTCATGTCCTTCTTTCCTTCGCTTGGGACTCACCAGCACACTCCTTGCAGCTTTCGTGCTTGATGGCTTCTGATGAACCAATGATAGAGATCCTTAGCTTCCCTAACAGCTACTCTTCAATCCGTCCCTGAGCTTCTACTGGATGTCATACAGGGCATTCAGTCTTCAGGTTCAGAATGCAATGTGTCGAAAGAAGACCTTCGCCCGGATAGCCTCTTCTCGGTACTCAACTGTTGGGTTTTTTGGTTCCTGCCTGAGCAGTTGTTCAAAAGAGAGATGGTAAAATCTTTTATATTAAAGTAATGTTCCAAGGCGAAGAACTAATATATATAGTCATATTGGCCTCTCGCACAGCCAGACTTTGAGTTTGCTTTATTGATTCATGGAATAGAGGTTCTCTCCCTGACTAAATTTCTTTTAAGTTTAAGAAGGACAGCTATTTCCTGCCTGTTTCTTGGCCACAACCACAGCTACGGCTAGTAGTATTCATAGGATCCTTTGATCGCATTCTTTGCCGCTGAAGAGTCTGATTCATTTCCTATCCTTCTTGGGAAAGCAGTGGAACTAATAGCTGGCCTAGCGGGCACTTTATGCTAATCAAACTAGAAGTGAAAGTCAAGTTCTTTGAGTTGAATAGACGATGACTGGACACAACGGAACTCTTCCTCTCTCTCTAATAGGGGACGAGGTCACTGACTCAATTAAATTTCTTTAAAGGAGAGCGAGACTCCGATAGCTGAAGAGCGGTCCTTTTTATCTCTAACTCGAATGTTCGAGCTAATGTAACGGCTGTTTCCGGTAATTGGAGTTGCCTTGATATCAGAAAGGTGTTCAGTTCAGAAGGTGCGAAAGAATGGCTATTTTCTTGCTCGTGTCTTGGCCACAGCTACTGCTATTGCTCGTAGTCATAGGAAGAGCTCATAATCTAGGAATTGCTAGCCCGAATCTACTTTTCTCTCCCTTTTTTTCTGTCTGTGGGACTGGCTAACCAATGAGAGAGACCTGGTTCAAACTCAAGCTTGCCATTCAGAGAAGTTTTTCGTGTCCCGTGCATTCCAACATTTTTCGATCAATAATCCCCCTTATTCTGTCCACCGTGAAATATAGCTTGATAGTAGTCGAACCTGGTTCACCTCTTTTACATCTTCGATCAAGGAAGTCGAAAATCAATTGATAGAAATTGCTTCAAACAAGATATGGAAGGTCTAATTGCAGTCTTTCTATTCTTACCGGTATTATAATAAGATCCGTTTCTCTTCATCAAAGAACAAGAATGGTATCCCAACGGCTGACAAGAAAGCATCCCAACTGTAACTGTTCTGTTATTGTTAAAAATCCATTGAGATATAAAAAGTGTGCAGTGAGGGATCATCTAGTCTGGTAGCCTGTATTGGAAATAGCGTAAGAAAAGAATCTTACGCCTAAAAATCCCATGTCTTTCTTGGTTAGACCAACCAGCGATTTCCGTCTTCCTAAATTGGGAGAGCAAGAATCAGTCTCTCGATTTTCTCTTTCGGGAGCGGAGCTGTCAAAGAATGAACCAAACAAAATGATTTTTCTAGAATGGATATTCCTCACAATGGCTCCTTGTGATGCAGCAGAACCATGGCAATTAGGATTTCAAGACGCAGCAACACCTATGATGCAAGGAATAATAGACTTACATCACGATATCTTTTTCTTCCTCATTCTTATTTTGGTTTTCGTATCACGGATCTTGGTTCGCGCTTTATGGCATTTTCACTATAAAAAAAATCCAATCCCGCAAAGGATTGTTCATGGAACTACTATCGAGATTATTCGGACCATCTTTCCTAGTATCATCCCGATGTTCATTGCTATACCATCATTTGCTCTGTTATACTCAATGGACGAGGTAGTCGTAGATCCAGCCATTACTATCAAAGCTATTGGACATCAATGGTATCGGAGTGCGCCTCTTCACGAGGGTGAAACAAGTGCAACGAAATGCCTTAAAGTGGAATATGGTTCGCGAAGCATCTGGCTTACCGGTAATCTCCCATTCCTGCCGTCGAGAGACTAGAATAACTATAGCATGCCAGAAACGGGGAGTTGAGGTGGTTAGACCTATACCCCGAAATGCTCCCAGGAGCCTATGGTTCTATTCTTGTTGTTGCTGGAGGTACCCATCCCTCTTCTCGGTGTGGAGCGATATACGAGAAATAGATGCTCAGCCTGCAATGTCCGATAACGGCGCTGAAGTAGTAAATCTATCGGCACCATAGCAGTGGCATACAACTTTGGACCTAACGGCCGGCCCAGTAACCTTTCGGAATGGGGGATCCCCGTTGGCAACAACCACGGTAGTAGTTGCGGAACTACTGGGCCGGGAGAGGACAACCTCTTGTTCCTGCTCCTCTTTCTTCGCTTCGGGGACGGAGGTCCTACGGTAGGTAACAGCAGGCACAAGCAACTTGACCGAAGGGGACCAGCGCTTCTACTCCTCCACCGAGGAGCCGTTCGCAGCGAGAAGCAAGGGATGTCGTGAACGGTGGGGGGTCGAATTGACCTATTCATAGAGTGATCCTATGATCGATACAGGATATATACTATCTCTTTCTTTATTCTATTCTTTTTCTGAAAAAAAAAAGGGGGGGGACTCAACTTCTCAGCTAGAGTTGGGGGTGGGACCTGTTGGCATAATGCACGCTGGAACGTGGGAATTCGAGGTCTCATGAACTAAAAAACCACTTTTTTTTGTGGACAAACGATATCCGGTCAGGCCTATGGATGGATCCTTTTAGATCTACGGGCTGGCCGGCCCTGGCCGTTCACATAAGCATAGGGAATCTATACTCGAGTGTTCAACCGGGCCCCTGACAGGATAGGTGAGGAATCACTCTGGATCTGATCCATTGGGGCCTACAACTTCGCCGAGCCGACTAGCATCCCTTTCGCTTATCGAACAAAGAAGACTATTATAGGATAAAATTAGCTTTCCGTGGTAAACAGGTCGTCCCATACCAACTACTTGTCTTATATGTGTGGAACCAGGTCTTTTTCGATTCCAGCCTCCCCCTCGAATACATAGGGTAGGTAGGTATGGGTGAAAAAGGGTCGCCTGTTGCCAATAAACTTTCCCCGGCCTTCGATTCCCCTTACTCATAAAGGGTCTTACGGTCGGGAGAACTACCTAAAAGAAAAATAGTGCTCTTTCTAAGAGTAGGCGTGGAGAGCTTTTTGCGGGGAAACTTGCAAGTACAGTTTGGGGGGAGGCAGGCGTCGACCCAACCTTATGAGTATTCGGACTATAACAGTTCCGATGAACAGTCACTCACTTTTGACAGTTATACGATTCCAGAAGATGATCCAGAATTGGGTCAATCACGTTTATTAGAGGTGGACAATAGAGTGGTTGTACCAGCTAAAACTCATCTACGTTTTCTTGTAACATCTGCTGATGTACCTCATAGTTGGGCTGTACCTTCCTCAGGTGTCAAATGTGATGCTGTACCTGGTCGTTTAAATCAGATCTCTATTTTGGTACAACGCGAAGGAGTTTACTATGGTCAGTGCAGTGAGATTTGTGGAACTAATCATGCCTTTATGCGTGCGCCCGGAAACATAGGCCGACTGCTGAGCCCACTCTGGCTCAGCCGCACCACCCAGGGTGCGAGCCACCCGAGAAGCAAGCTATTACAGCGAGCGGCTGGAGCAGTAGGGAGCCGAGGAGCAAGGCAGTAGATAAGATAGAAGAAGGGGCCTGGCTCCCGGTGGAGCGGAGAAGACGGTTAGGATAACGAACTTGAAACGCGGAGCCCGAGCGGCCGGCGAGCGAGTGGTTAGTGGCCAATAGCGCCCTAGTTGATGGCATTCCTCTCTGCGGCTGGCACTCGAGGAACCACGGGGCACTCCATACAGAGCAAGCAAGTCTTAGGGAGGAGACGCCCGCGCAAGGACCTCCATTCTCATTAGGAGGTCGAACCAAGGACCTATGGAAGTCGGGGCTACCCCGTCCCCATGGGCAACGCAATAGTGTCCTGAGGGAGGAGTTTAGAGGCCTTATAGTAGCACGGACTTCTTTTTCTTTCTAGGTCATGCGAAGGGGGCCAGTCCAAGATCGTACTGTTCCTCTACAAAGACAACAGACGCTCTCAACGGCTAGGCATCACTCTCTTTCTGAGTTATTCCAGCTTCTTCATGATTTCGTGCCGCGATGAACAAACAAAACAAAAAAAAGAGAGGGCCATTTCAGCGGAAGGAGAAGGACCTGCAACGGCAGAGACTACTAACCCTCTTCGTCTTCCTAGCCTTCTCTTACGAGTCCGGGAAACTGGCTAGCCTCAATATGAGGGATCCCTCAAAATAGAGAAGGGCGGGCAGGACTTCCGCAAGAACCTCCCCCCTCTTCCCGGTCAAGATGGATGGGAAGGAGCTATGAAGCAACCCAACTTCGTTATTAGAGAAAGGGATTTGGGCTTTTTCAGCTTGCTGCTCGCTTTCTCGCTTCCGAGAGGCGAAGGGATTGGATTTTACCTATGATCAGATCAGTGGGCAACCATAGTTTACTTTTTTCGTGGTGTTGTTGACGTTGTTGAAAGCGAATTTTTTAGTAGCCTCGCTTTTCGGAGCTGCTCCCAGCTCACACTATGGTAGAGGAGGTGCCGTGAAGATCTAGGAGTGTGAGCAGTACGAGCTGAAAGGCTCCCATACTGTTTGGAGGGCAGGGGGCATAGATGCCAAACAAACCTGACCCCTATCTATCGTCGTAGAAGCTGTTCCTAGGAAAGATTATGGTTCTCGGGTATCTAATACATTAATCCCCCAAACCGGGGAAGATTGTTCCATTATTATTCCATCTCCAAACGAGCCCCCCCGTTGGAGATTACGGCCTTTTTCGCCTAATTCGTCCGGGGCCGGCCCCTCAGGTGACCTTTCACAAGGTCACCCCGTGCTGGAGGGAAGACCCATCCCTTTAGAACGGACGTGGGAAGCCCTGGCCTCGCCCTTCTACTGTGCGAGCGTGGTGCATATTTCTGGGGAAATTGAGGACCCATTCACTTTGTACAAATTGTCCAAATTGAATGGGCTTTTACTTTTTCTCCAAAAAGATATAATGCAGCCGCAGTATGTGCGATCCATTCAACTAGAATTGGACCGGACTGCAGCGGTCTTACTCCCGGCGAAGCTCGACTCTATCATTCGGAGAGAGCACGCGCGGTTTCACATCCAATAGGAAGGCCGCAGAGAAGGTATAGAGGGGGCTTCTGCCTTGGCGGCAGGGCAGGTAGAAAGTAGAAAGAAACAATGTCGCCCCCGGATGTAGTTTTTATAGAATGAGAATAATAGACGAACCGGGTCAACAAAGTCACGATCAAAAAGGTTGAAATCCGGACCATGCATCTGGAAAGCGCTGGTTCGAATCCAGCTCGCGACAAGGTATTAGTCATAATAGAAAAAAAATCCCACTCAGACGTCACCTATTACATTTTGATAGAAAACCAGGGAAACCATATCCTCCTCTTACCTTACTATACGAAATTACTATGTATATTAAAAGCGTAAAATGAAATAGTATTCAACACAGGAAATCACTCAGTCTCGTTCAAGCCAATCACCGTTCCATCGAAATCGACTGGGATGCATCCTGGGACGATTCCACATGTGAAAAGATAATTGTCATCGAGTATGTATGTGGTGTATGACACGCCACCCTGTGATTCCGCCATAATAGGATGGAGGTCTTATACTCTCTATCGGCCAACAAAAAAAAATTTCGGTCGATAGTAGAATAGGCTTTAAGAGCCAATACTTCCAGCAAGCAAGCATATTACAACTCTGGCATTCTTTCCTCGAGTTGTAGGAAAACCCTCTTTTACAGAAAGCAAAGTCTCCATTAGCGCTTAGGTTCTCAAAGCAAAGAGTTCTTTTCGGCCCAATAGGCTAGGATATGAACTTGCTCCTTTGCTGATCGAGGGGCATATCGGAAGCTCCAGTCTTAATGGGACAGAAGAAAGCACCTGATCTCAGAAACTATGGGCTCAATGCCTCAATTGGACGAAAGGTCCTGGGAGTTCACTGCATCACAGACTAGCTTTTTCGAAGAGAAAAGGGCCCTCTATTACAGACAAGGGGGAGATTACTCGGCATGCGAGGAGAACTGCTTGCCCTTCGGCAATGCGAGTAGGGGTGAGTTTAAAATTGGATTCGAGCAGGTTGTCAAGGAGTTCACCTCTCACCCTTCGCTTAACAACAAGGATCGCATGGCCGTACCGTTATTGAAAAAGATCTTCCAGTGGCAAAATCAATGAATTTCTCATACGCAAAGAAGGTAGAACAAGAGAGGGAGCCTTTGGACGAGAAGGCTAAGGAGATGATTTCCAAGATCGCTCGATTGCAGCAACTTGAGGGTCTCAGCCAAGGCCTGTTATGATAGCCTTACCCATCTAATGGATTTGTTGCATTGAGTGCACTGAACATTTGAACTCTTATTTGTTTTTATATTCAAAAAAAAAGCTCTGCTTGGTATGACCTTTTGTACTTGGTGATGTTTACCTTTATTTTGTGGTGACTTCTGTCATTGGCTTAGCTTCCTTTTGAAGTAATCGGTAGCTACCAAAAGAAAGACATTCTCTTGGTAGAAGGAGTATAGATCTTACCGATTATGTCCATAGCCCATCCATCCTCGAAAAGGCTTATCGCTTTAAATTCAGGATCGGATGGAGTTCTGATACAGGTCCGTGGCGCCTTAACGCTTGACATCCTTTGGCATATCTTATGCAATCGGTGATTATGCTTGGCCAGTAGTTTCCCTGTCTCCTGATCAACCATCGCATTTTTGGACCTGCCTGGTGTGAGCCACACACTCCGTCATGCACTTCGTGCATGACTCGATCGGTCTCTGAAATACTCAAACATCGCAGCAATACACCATCTGTCCCATGGTGGTATAATAGGCAGGCCACCTATCAAGGTGTAATTTATTGCCTCTTGTCTGATCGATCTTGATGTTGGCTTTGAAGGGTCATTTCTGTAATCGATCAGCGGTTTTCTCCAGTAATTTGACTCGATTTGTTCCCAATCGGCCGCATTGCAGTCGAATGATCGATCTTCTGCTGATGGGATTGCTCTTTGACGGATGGTATACGTCTCTTGACTGATTGGGCAATTTGTTGCCCTGAAGCCAGCTGTGCCATTTTATATTGGCATCAGATATTCATCCTTCGGTCTTGCTTTATTTATATTTTTAAAATCGATGCATATTTTTTTTGCCGTTCTTCTTGACAATGGGGACTTTCTTTGCCAGCCATTCTGTGTAAGGGATTGGCCTGATGAATTTAGCGTCCAAGAGGCGCTCGATTTCTTCTTTCACCTTTGCTGTGATCTCAGGAGACATCTGTCTATGCTGGGCGGTTGCTTGTAAGGTTTGAAGCCTTGCTTGATCGGTAACTGGTGCTCGACCAGATTCCTATCAAGGCCAGGCATTTCTTAATACTACCAAGTAAAGCAGTCTTTGTATTCTTGCACAAAAGATTTACAATTGCTTTGGCCATTTCACTAGATAGGTTCTTACTGACATATGTGGGCCGAGGTTCCGCTTCTGCCTCTAGGTTTATTTCGATCACATCATCCTGAACTTCTTTCTGATCGTATGTCGTACAGCTTTGCTGGTGCTGTGGGTGTAAGTCCTCTAATGTAACCTCTCTGGAAGGCCAATTGAATCTCTGCTTGATTGGCCGTAACTGCATGATCGATCGATTTTTCTTGATCGATCTCAAGAAGATTCCCATGTAGATCTATGAAACTACAGCCGAACCAAATGTTTTCTTCTTCATTTTACAGGTCGTTCGGCACTCCATCTCCATACCAGTCTAGCATTACTGACTTGTTTGTGTCGTCAAGGCCCGATCGACTGGTGTCTTCGACGGGGCTTCAATAGCGGCATATTCAGGTACGCTACTAGGAGAGGGCAGACCTTATACCCGGCCTGTGAAATGGAGCGAAAGGCAAGCTTCTGAGCTAGGAGCACAGTTAACGGATCCTGCTGATTATTATTAACTTAAAAAAACTAGATCCCAAGGGCGGACTAACTTCCTTAAACAGGAGGCTAACTAGAAGATGGATATTGCGGAAGGCTAAAAGGATAGCGACGGGGTGTAGAAGAACTCAACTATCGGAATCGTATGCGAGGAAAGTAGAAAATGCATAAATACCAACGGATCTACATTGGGGCATGGAGAAGCAATCGTTATTACTTATAAAAAAAATAAAGTAAGGCAAAGGGCCTTACTTTGCTTTGCCCTTGTCAACTGCATGTTCAGACCGGGGCATCCTTTTTCAAAAGAATGGAATGATCATCGAAATTTGGTACTGGATTAAGTAGCCGCACACGTCATGGACATCTGCTTCTATATGCCACAATAACGTATCAATTCCTATTGATAGTCAGGCGGGGTGAACATTCATTCTTCTGCCGCGGCCCGTTCTGTTCCATAAGGAGAAGGAGAAAAGGTTCCGCTCTAACGGAAAACTGGTCATTTAGCTCGTAGTATATACTTTACGTCACCACCTCCACTTCTTTCAGATTCTTCTGTGGTTTGGCCGCTAGCTTGAAGTCCACCCAAGAGAATGGAATTCCCCGGCTTCTCGTGATGAGCGCAGCAAGGGGTGTTTGCGCCAGAGGAGGCGTTGGAGAAGATTGAAAGGCCAAGCAAGAAGAGAAGAGCTTTCCGGATGATGCTTTCTCGGGAAAGAAAGAAGGACCCTCATGAGAAAGTTGCAAACTGAAGAGGGAAAGCCCCAATCAGGACCTTGAAGACTGAAACTATGCCCTTTTCCTATTCGAAGACTGAAGCTTAAAGCTATAACTGAAGAGTGGAAATCCCACTATTATGTATGAAGATCAGGAGCGAAGTGCTTTTATTCTTTTTTCGACTTCTGGTTTACCAGTTTTTGCAATCGCCAATGGCATAGATCGGGATAAGAGAAGCGGCAAAACAGCTCACAAGATAGCTTATCTTTATTCCAGTTCTTAATGCCTCCTCGAGCTATTCAAACTTAGCGAACTGATGAAAGACCTAAGGCCCAATCAACTGGGGCAAAGCCGACCGCTTGACTTGATGACTTCACCACCTAGCACCCAAACCGCGGTAGGAAAAGAAAGGGGGATAGAGAATGGGTACATTACTCGTGAACCTCCCTTTGTTGCTAGGACAGGGCTCAGCCCAAAGAGAGCAGCAATTGGTTCAGTTAGCTACTCACTGGGTTAGCCAGGACTACCAGAAGAAAAAGATCAACCATAGAATGAGCACTCGCTAGCTCTATAGATAGAAAGTAATGAATCCACACGGTAAAGCGAATAAAAAGGTTAGCGGTCCCAGTCTCTCAGTCACCTTAGCGTAAGCTCGTAGATGGATCTCATTACCAGAGAGCAATGTTACTACTACTTCCACAAAGCCTGCCGTCCCAGAAGCATCTCAATTAGAAAAGTTTACTTCTTTTTTTTTTCACAGCCTATATGCGTATGCGGAAAACGAGAGTCCTTTTTTTCTTTCTCTTGCCCTGACATAATTCTGGGCTATCGGTTCCGTTCTGTTCTCTCTCTCTACCTCTTCTTTTTGACCTAACTTCAAAATCTTTTATTTTTATGTCCGGCCATACCAACATGGGAAACCTAGCTTCCCTCCCTTTGAAGTGCATTTATCAGATCAGCTCCCCGAGTCACTAGAAAGGGGGTGAAAGGCCCACTACTTCTTCATTCATGGCCTATTTTTTTATTGATCTCCCTTTCGTATTCATTCGACCTGAGGCAAAAGAGAAGTCATACAAAGAAAGGTTCTTTCGCGGGCCTCCTATGAATTCCTCCAACTCAATGAATGAAGAGAGGAGTATGAGGAAGACGGCTTTCTATATGAAGATTCAAACAAAAAGGAAAAAAGAACCATATCTTACTGAATAAGCAGCCTGAATGAGGAAGAGCTCTTTATGTGGTCTCACTTTACCACCATCTGAAATGCGCGAAACTTCGATTGGTGGAAGCCAGTCCATGAAGATTCTCCCTTTTCTTACGTGCAATTCCCCTCTTTCGGTAAGCATCCAGTATCTCAACAAATGAACATTTCTCTAAGCTTATCCTGTGACTTATATGTCGTTTGATAGCTGCTTCAAGGATCCAACGAATAGCTAAGGTTTGTTGACGATCCCTGGCTACAATCCCAGGGACATCATAAATAGTACCTGCTATTCCTACTTTTTCCACTTCACATATAGGCTTTATATTCTCTAGGGCGTCAACCATAAGTTTGATTACATCGCATTCAGTTCGAGCTAGGCGATGAAAAGTTTGATAAACAATAGCACGAACTCTTGTTCTTTTACCTTCTTTCATGCGAAAGTTGACCAACTTCTTGATCAATTGTTTTTGCTCACCATCCAAGCCCCCCATATAGCTGAGAATTTCCGAGCAATTGGAAGCTGCTTTCGATGACGAGGCCGAAAAATTGATATTACGCGATCCTTACTGTCCATCTTTATCAGCCAACTCCCCTGTTTCCATCTTTCCTTTCAGAGTTTACCACTCTTCATAGCTTCTTGAACTTTGTTAGGGTCTCGCTCCCTGAGAAAAAGAGTATACACTCTCGCGTCATACGGCTCTGCCCCGGAATTTTGCTCCCCTTTCCTTTGACCAACGGGTCCTCAAACCAACCTGTCCCCCTTTTCACAGAAAATGGATGTTTTTAAAAAAAAGTCGGGACTGACGGGGCTCGAACCCGCAGCTTCCGCCTTGACAGGGCGGTGCTCTAACCAATTGAACTACAATCCCAGGAAAATGAGGTGTACAGCCTTAAAATTCTTATTATTTATCTTCATTCGAACCATTTAGTTTCGCCGTATTGTAACAGAGACACGAATGATATACTATTCTATTAGAATTTATATTAAATATATATATAATAAATAAAGTGGAATGTTCATTATGATGATAAGTAGTCGATTAGGAGAACTGCTATGTCACTACAGGGTATACTCTTCCTCATCTTTCATTATTCATATTTTATGTCCTGGGACATAGATACCCCATTATGAATCGCCAAAGTCTTCCTACTTCTCCATTGTTCAAATCAGATCCGAAAGAGAAATCAATCCAGTAGGACCTGAATTAAATCATTACTATATAAGCTATTCTGATATTAAGATGAAATATAGATGAAATCGTGGAAGCGGACCTTTTATTTCCTTGGACCACGCAATAATTCGTCGTCCGATTGAATCTGCTTGTTCCTGGATGCTCCATAGGAATCCATCGCTATTCCTTTCCTCCACCGAGAAGTGTTCATTCCGAGTCACAAGAGAAATATCTCTTTTTTTTTTTCGTTATGGTAATGCAATGCAAGAGGCCAGAAATCAGGTTGTTTCTAATGATGAAAAGAGCTTTTATGTTATGTGAAATTTATGAAAACCAAATATTTAAAGGTCGGTAATGTTAGAAGACGACTGTCGGTATCTGACCATCAGATACCTACGGTCGGTATATCTTTGAAAGCTCAGACGGAGAGAATAAAAGGACTCCTCGAGGGCTACTTAAGGCACTTTAGTGCAAACCCCAGAAGGACTGGAGGGATGTTGCTCAGTGCTGCTATAACTTAACAACCAAAAAGCTCTGCGTCGAACTTCCGCCTCTTCCAGTTGGCCACGGGGCAACAGCCTCTGACGCCCCACACCATTGCGACAGGAGGGGGCTTGCCCATCAGCCTACTTTGCCAAGAGGTGGCAGGAGCGCTACGACCTAGCCCAAACCTACTTAAAAACCGAAAGGCTTGACCCGGTCTGAAGGAAGAAGAAAGTAGACCTTGTAGAAAAGCGGATAGGAGAGGTAGCCTATAGACTCAAGCGACCAGCTCGGTGAAAACTCACCCCCTATTCCATGTGAGTCAGTTGACTTCGGACCGACCCAGAGAGGAACGTGCCCACGAGGGCACCACCAGATGTTGTAGATGAACCTACTAAAGAAAAAGTGGAGTATATCATAGCTGACCGCACCATGGGCTAGCCCATACACCCACTGCACGAGTGGAATACTGACTTAGTCAAGTAGAAAGGCCAACCTGAGAGCGAGGCAAGCTGGGAACGGGCTGAGACTTACGATTCGAAGACCAAGTCAGAGACTACTGGACGTCTCGCAGAGCTACTCTCAACGAGGACGTTGAGACTGTTCGAAAAATAACGTCAAGTAGAAACGACCAAGATCTTACAGCACGATCACTATATCTTTTCTTTTTCTCTCTTCTAGGGAAAGCGGGAATGATAGGTGACGTGGTATACCTGATCTTTAGTCAACGAGACGTACGTAAGTCGACATAGCCCCATGTATATGCTCTTTGGAGCTAGAACCCATCAATAGAATTTAATTAAATTAAATAATGGTAAGCCTAGGGCGCATGGCTCAAGAGTGTCTATACAAAGCCCTTCTCTTCTTCAGAGGCAATGCACTCTTTTTTTGATACTTGATTCATAAAGAATGACTCTTTTGGTTAGAAGTTATACGGACTTTCTAAAAGGAAACTCGCGTGTCACGAGATATGGGGCGTTCTAATCGAAGGGTCATACCTCTCGGCTCTATTACGGTAAGGCCAATGCACCAGCCAGACAGTGTGTGGTGGCGAACACGCTGTGTTGTAAGCTAAGCTGTTTACCTTGTAGACAGAGGAGATATAGAAAGTGTGCCGTGCATGCGTGATTCATAAGATTCTATAGTGGCACAAGTATATTATTTCACTTAGCCTGCCTCTCCCATGACTTTCCGGACCAACCAACCCGGATCTGCCCTCGCAAGCAAGTCTCTCTGCATTTTGGGAGCAGAGCATGCAGCAAAATCGAGCAATGGATCTTAGAATAATTGCACTTTGAACGGCACGACTCTTTCTATTTCTGCGCTGGCATTTGAGTTGTCTCCCCTCCTCTTTCAATCGACACACTCGACGTAGATAGCTCCGGTGGCCCCCGCTTCTGCCTCTATCAAGCGGCGGCAGCCCCCACCTCCACAGCATGGAGGAGCTGCTCCTTAATCTGCACTACAACCAATAAGAATTGTCTCCAGATTTTTATATGATGCTAAACCGAGACCGAGATAA
>MKEJ01082367.1:0-17500 GCA_001753735.1 Embelia ribes | reverse complement strand
TCAATTCCGCTTTGGGGCCACCCCTTACTCTACCATTATTATAGGTGTATGGGGTTCGAGACAAAGAAAGATCAAGGCAGCATATCAGTTTTTCCTTTATACTTTACTTGGATCTGTTTTTATGCTATTAGCTATTCTGTTGATTCTTCTCCAAACAGGAACCACCGATTTACAAATATTATTAACCACTGAATTTAGTGAGCGGCGCCAAATCTTTCTATGGATTGCTTTTTTCGCCTCTTTCGCCGTCAAAGTACCTATGGTACCAGTTCATATTTGGTTACCCGAAGCTCATGTAGAGGCACCTACGGCAGGATCCGTCATCTTGGCAGGAATTCTTTTAAAATTGGGAACCTACGGGTTTTTAAGATTTTCAATACCCATGTTTCCCGAAGCGACACTTTGTTTCACTCCTTTCATTTATACTTTAAGCGCGATTGCTATAATATATACTTCCTTGACTACTTTAAGACAGATCGATCTTAAGAAGATCATTGCTTACTCCTCAGTAGCTCATATGAATCTGGTGACTATTGGTATGTTTAGTCTGAACATACAGGGAATTGGAGGTAGCATTTTACTGATGTTAAGTCATGGACTGGTTTCTTCAGCCCTTTTTCTATGTGTTGGTGTTCTATATGACCGACATAAGACTCGACTTGTTAGATATTATGGAGGTTTAGTGAGCACCATGCCGAATTTCTCTACCATTTTTTTCTTTTTTACTTTGGCCAATATGAGTTTACCTGGTACTAGCAGCTTTATTGGGGAATTTCTTATCTTAGTAGGAGCTTTCCAAAGAAATAGCTTAGTAGCCACATTAGCAGCGCTGGGGATGATTTTAGGCGCGGCCTATTCCCTTTGGCTATATAATCGTGTGGTTTCTGGGAATTTAAAACCCGATTTCCTCCATAAATTCTCCGATCCAAATGGCAGAGAAGTTTCCATATTTATACCCTTTCTTGTTGGAGGGGCGACCGTCCGTTAAAGTACCAAAGAAAGAAAGAAAGGGGTAAACCAATGTTATCATGACATTGTAGGTGCTTGCGAGGGGACGGATGCGACTTCCCTCAGTTGGTTTGGGTGGCATAGCCCGTTGCAGAAGTCCCCCCTTTTTTTGATCCATTTCTTTAGTCTTTAGGGAGCCAAAGCTTGACTTTACTAAACTAATAAAAAAAGGTGAGCGCCCCCGCGCGAGCCTTTTTTGGCTGAGCCTTATCTTGCTGAGTGGGACCGAGAGAAAGAAAGGACGGGGGGCAACCATGCATGGTACTTCTCGATCTTGTCTCCGAGGGACAGTTGAACGAGCTACTCATGAATGCTGCCGGGTCGGACGAGCCAAGAACTCGAACGCGTTCGGTCTCTTTTTTGAGCAAGAATCACAGCGTTACCTTCACCATGATACGGACTCCAAGTTCTTATGGCAGAGCACGAGGGGATTTCTCATCAATATGATGATGGGAATGGAAAGCAGAAGCACGACTGGGGTCTTCGTGGTCCAAGATAATAAAACCATCAATAAGAGTAACGTAAGCATGAGACTTTTTGGTAGTACCGGTGAACCAGATGGCCGCGATGATGGAATCTGGGACGGAGGACTTGTAGTATCTCTCTAGATCTGGCAAAAGCGAAAGACCTCCTAACATAATTCGAATGGAGGCTGACCGCTGAGCCCACTCTGGCCTCGCAGGGCGGGCCCCTGTGGTTGCGAGCTGGAGCTGCCATAGCTTATGGCTAGAGCAATGGGAGGGGGCCCCAGCAGAGAGAAAAGTAAGGATAACGAGCGCTCCGCCCGCTTGGCGGGCGGCAGGAGCAGCGGGCAAGTGCTTGGTAGGCCAACAGCCCAGTGAACCGGGCGGGGCACTCGACGAAAGGGGGGCACACTGAGCAAGTACGAGAAATTGGCCCCGCTCCGCTTTCAACAAAGCAAGGACCACTACGGAAGGTCAAACCAAGGACCTATGGAAGTCGGGGCTCGTCCCCGGTCAATATTGATTCAATACAATAGGGGCAAAGATCGTACAGTTCTCTACCAAGACAAACTCTCAACGGATCCTCCGCGCGCTGGGCATACCTCTTCCGTGCGTCTTTCTCGTGGCGGGAACAGAACAACAGGGAAAGACCCGGCCGACCTGCCCATGGCTCGAGGGCGAGCTTTATTTATTTAAGAGAGAATGGGGAGTGAATCGAAAGGCTTCCGTCTCCGTTCTTGGTTTGGGGGCTTTCGGCCCCTCTCGATCTTATTCGTAGTTGGGAAGGGGGAAGGAGTCTAAATCAATGGACATTAATGAACCATCATTGATGGACGTTGCACATGACACGATCAATTCTACTCAAGATCCGGCGTTAATAGAAGTGGCTTACTCTCCTAGTAGCGAAGGAAAAGGGCAGGGCTTTTTTCGTAGTAATAGTGGGCGGGTCTCATGAGATCTATGCCGGCCGTCGGAATCAAACGAAGGTCGAAGGACCATTCAATTCATTAAGGGGCATAGATCTAGGCCTATTTGTTCGGTCAATCACCTAATCCGGTAGGGCCAGACGGCTTTCTTTCCCCCAGCTTAGCGAATCGCATCCCCGCGCAACGACATTGTGCGCCCCTTACCGTTCTCGCTCAGTGTTTGCAACAGCTGGGAAGGCAGTCGTAGAAGCGAAGCCTATCGCCACGCCGACCATCCAATACGAGATTGGGCCTCTTCTCAAAGATTTGATGGAACGGCCCAGCCCAAAAAAGGAACGTTATAGTACGCGATTCGTACAAATGGAACGCATCGCGAACATACCACGCACGACCGGACGTAGAGCTACTAAGAGCTGGCAGACCGGGCCGGGCGCAGGTGCCAGATCCGAAAAGTCGAGTCTCGATCAGCCTAGTGCACCAACTACGTGGTACGACGGGCACTCAAAGACCTGGCGAATGATGGCCCACCCCACCCAAGAGCGCTTATGTCATAGGGGAACTCATGGCTGGAAACAATCCTTATGGTTTTTATATCCGGTAGGAATAATAAGAATAAAAGTCCAGGTTGGTTGGTGAGCCTAGTGATAGGAGACTATCTAGCTTGGTTCGGAGAGCACTTGTTGGGTAAAATTCTTTTTGTTGCTAAATGTTACGGCCTAAATGCTGAACTATTGACCCTACTTGTTCGGATGGGTGTTCACCCCAAAGTGTTCCCGGACCGCATGCATACATCCGTAAGTAACTTAGTGCAACATGGCAAATTTCATTGAGAGGAATCAGCAAAGAAAAGAAAAACGGGTCAACATGTGCTTTTGAGAGATTGTCCTCAGGCTGAAGAGTGTCCACATGAGTTCGTTGAGGTGTCTATACAGGCCTGTGGTCCTCTTTTATATTCTGTCGAGAGTTCGGATTGCAGGCTGCAACTCGCCTGCATGAAGCCGGAATCGCTAGTAATTGCCGGTCAGCCATACGGCGGTGAATTCGTTCCCTTTTTTTTATTTAATTTCAGTCTTCCCCAGTCCCTGAAACTAAAAGCTAGAAAGAGGGTTCTAAAGCACGGTCGCTGTAAGAGTAAGAACACACCAACCCCCGAAACCCATATGGAGTCTCTCACTTTCGTCGGCATGCTCTCCTCTACATGTACCCTCGGGCTCCAGCTTTGGAGAGCGGAGCCGCACAGAAAAAGTCCCCCTGGCTACTTCACTATCTCTCCAGGCAGATAGGGTCGGCATCTTAGCGTACAGCATCTGGTGTCCGCCTTACTCGTCCTCTCGGGCAGCATCTCCTAAACAGATGTCAAAACCATGTGCTGCTACCGTTATAGATATAGATGAAAGGATAGAATATATCACAGTAGTATCGGAACGCAATACTACCTGATAGCCTGGTTACATAGCCCTTTCACTAACATCTTGCCGCTTGAAAGGCATTCAAGGGGTCTGGCTGCCGAAGCCGCGGAACTTGTGAGAGAACTCTGTCCCTGTCCTCTGGAGCAGTCAATTGGAAGAGAAAGGTCTTGTCTTTGCTTCCGGGTCCTCGATGGTGAGAAGAGTGATCTCTAGTCTTCTGCTCAAGGTTACTCTCTACTCTCTTTAGAGCCGGTTTCTACTTAGGGAATAGGGTGTCTTCCCGCCTTAGTCTTAAAAAAGCTCTCCATTCAACCAAGCTTGCTGGACCTGGGATAGGTGCTTATTGCCAGTAACGTTTTCCTTAACCATATATAAGGCTGGGATTTTTCTTTTGTTTAGGCTAGCGGTTTTAGGTGGGCTATAGGCAGAGCAAATGGAGGGCGGCTTTGTTGGGCGCAGTCAGAGGTATCATAGAGCGGACTCGGTCAAGCTGGGGGGAAGTTGAATCTAGCTCTACGGAGGTCTTTGCTTTTCACGACTCTTGCTGATTTTTTTCGTTTAAAAAGAATAGCGATTGTTTAGTTTAATCAGCGAGGAGATTGATTCAAGAGACCGTCTTCTCGTCTTCATCTGCACCTGACACCAGGAGCTTCGTCAAGAACAGTAATAGCAGTAAAGCAGTCATTCGGGTCGGCATCTATCTGCAGTAGGAGTAGGACGTAGCGCATAAGAGGGTCTTAGGAATCGATCTAGATGCCCAGAAGAGGATGCTATCGAATGCGCTCTTGCGAGAAGAAAATGGCACATCTACAATGGAACTTATAAAAGCCAGAACCCTAGACGCATCGAATGGGATTCACGCAGAGTGGAGACTGGGTGTCAAGTTCGTTTTCTATGTGAACCATCAGGCCTTATTGTATTTGGTGAATAAAGCGGTGCTTAGTGGTCGAAATATGTATATGGTTCTTGCTATTGAAAGACTTAGATTCTTCCATTGTGACGAGACCTCTACGAAGTGATGTCGCCGCTTACCATTTGTCTCGTCTGCGTAATGGAGAAGGACCTGAAGGGGTGCCGGCTCCCAGACGCTTCTTCCTCTTCTCCTCTTTCATCGTCGTTGGTCCTTTTGACATAAGATTCTCGGCCGCTGAGATGTACAGCCGTAGAGCTTTCCCTTTCCTCGGTGGCATCCGCACTGGGGGTCTTGCCAGATTCCTCTTGATAGCTTCGAAGGCCTCCTGGTGCCTTTCTTCCCATACGAATTCCTCCGACCCTTTCAGTTTCAGCAAGGCGGAAAACACATCACGTCTTCCTGGCTAAGTTAGAGATTAATCTTCGTAGAAAATTAACCTTCCCTAACAACCGTTGCAGTTCCTTCTTATTGCTCGGTGGGGCAGCTTCTATGATGGCTCGGGCCTTGTTCTTATCAACCTCCACTCCCCTTTGGTGGACGAGGAAAGCCAGGAAGTTTCCAGCCGAAAGCCCAAAAGCGCACTTGAGCAGATGCCTTTTTAGTGGATGTTTCCGCATTCGCTCAAATGTTCGTTTGAGATAGGCCATAGGGATGGGCTCATTCGACTAATCAGTGATCCCTGGGCCTACCGAACTAGGAAGAAATACACATTGAATAGGCGATCAAGTAAGGAGTTCTTCTTTGTCCCAAGGGAAGAAGAAGAAGGAAGTCAGCTAAGAATCGGTATAGAAGGGTCTCACTCGGGAGATTAAGGTATTTCGTGCTACTGATCCTAGGGTTTTCAACCATCCGGATAGAAGGTCTTTCTGTGAGTCCTCGAAATGGGATGATGCCATAAATTCTTTCAATGATCAAAAGAAAGGAAGAAAAAGCAAATGTCGACTTCGACTCAGAAGAAAGGAGTTGACTTCTTCTCTGTCTCCTGGGGAAGAGAGGGAAGACTTTCAGCTAGGAGCAAGAGTGACGAGTGAAGCTGCTAGAGTTCAGAGCTATTGAATGGATGGGACTGAGTAAGGGCCTATGTCAACTGTGTCTACTGCAGCTTATAGATTTGCACTTTCACTTAGTTAGGTGCCCTTTGAGATCAATGTAATCTTCCTCTTTCCCAAGGGATGAAATTCATTTCTTGCAAGGAAAGGAAAAGAGCCCTACTTCGTTACTGCTGCTAAGAGTGAATGAGCTAGGACTGAGGCAGTTGACTTGCTTTAGGGCAAAACAAGAAGAAAAGGAGGTGCAAGTTAAAGCAGCTTTGCCCCTTGTTTTTTGGCATTGATGTCCCTTTTTTTATGAGCTTCCTCTATCTTTGAATGATTCGTTCGCCTCATCGGAGATCCCCCTTTTAGCTGCTTCACTCAGTTCATGAAGTCGCACAAGACGTCTATAAGAGACTTCTATCTCTACATCTCGAAAGAGTCGATCTGCATATACGTAGTACTTTCTCTACTGCAAAGGAGTCGTTCGTCCCTCTCCTTAGCATTCCTGTAGTTCGTTCAGTCTTGTAAGGTAGCAAGAAAACTGCTTTAGCTCGGTAGCTCAGAACAAGAAGAAGTATTCTTTCTCCTCCGATCAGAAGAAGAACTCTTCACTCCTCTCTTTACAGTCGAGTGACTTCGTACCTTTCGTTCTTCTTCTCGTTCTTTGCTATAGCAACGAATCTTTGCCTATGTGCCTTTTTAGAGTTAGAGCATTCTCAACAGAATCCCATTCTGCCCATCTATTGAATCATCAGAAATTCCTCAAATCTTATTGCAGATAGAAGATCCGAGTCTCCCTCGGGTTTGAACTAATCTCGTTCAATCGCCTTGGCTAATAAAGAATGGTGGCTAAGAAGGTAGCTAGCAGCTCCCATAATGCCTGAGGAGGTTGAATCAATAGTAAGAGAATAGGCTGTGATCCTATCCCCTGCACATGAATCCAAGCCAAGCGTGAAAGAAGGAACTGCTTTGAGAGAAGGGTCTTAGGAAGAAGAGGGTGGACAAAGAGGAAAGTGATGCACTACTTATTGCCGGTGATTTATCAGCCTTTCGCTATTAAGGTGCGAAAGTAGAAGACGATAACTGAAGAGCAAAGGATTCTTTTACATGAAACTTCATGAAGCTAGGGATTAAGCAAATGCCCAATTACATCAGAAGTCCAAGAAGGAGTCCCAATGTCCACAGATATGCCATATGTCTTACAGCATCGAATGTCATGCTTGGCTCTTTGATGGACAAATGCTAGAATCGGTTCTTCTTCGAGTAGGAGCTTTTTTTTCAAGCTAACTGAATGCGTAGAAGCTGTTGCTAGACTAGCAATTGAAGAAGTCAGAGCTGTGAGAGTTTCCGGGCCCGACCTTCTTCTTAGAGTAAGCGGTCCTACTGCTTGAGAATCAGCTGCACTGGAGTATGCCTCTAGAAAGATCCATATCCATATCTTATTGAGCGGGATGGATTCCGAAAAAGCATAGCTTATGCCAGGATTGCTTGAAAGCCGACTCAAGCGGGTAGTCCTTATTAGTCAAGCTTTGGCTCCCGAATGTGAACTGGATCTGTCCAAAGGGAAACTTATTCTCAATCTCTATTTATTCAAAGTGGTTTTGTATTCGTATATATGGGCGAGATAGTGCTTTTACCTTTTACTGGGTCATTAATGCATAAATAGAGTCAACTTAATATTCTGTTTTTTTAGAAGTTGGTTGGCCTTGACGTATATATACTATACTGCAGTTCCCACCTCCGTGTGTATTGCGTGTTTGCTCCAATCCGGGTCAACGAAGTCAACTGCCTTTCCTGCTGCCGAAGGAACCTGTGCCTTTGCCGCTGGTGTTACTTCAATGGATTATGGATAAATGTTCACTATTGTCTCTCAAATAGGAAGGGATTCCGGGATTATTAAGTTCTAACGGGATCTGCCTTTGCTTGTGTCTCCACCTGTGCCCATGCCGGAAGAAAACGGGCGATAAATTGCTTCTACTTCCCCGTTTCCTTCCGCGACAGGCTCATCTAGAGGAAACATTGATCTCAATAGTAGTCCCCCTATGGACGAAAAAGAGATAAGGATATTTTAAATAAGAGTCCGGTGGAGTTGGAACTCGAAGCACAACAGGAAGCCTCCATCGAAGATAAACTGGGAATTCTTCGAAATTGGTTGGAAAACCGTTTTCGTTTGGAACTCGAAAAACAAAGGAAAAAGGTTCCTCCAAGAGACTGGAAAATGGAAAATCTCGCTGCTATGCTGGAAATGTCGTCTAAGACGCCAAGTGCTGAAAAAACACTGGCTTCGCGACATCGCCATCTCTCCACACTGGTAACCAAACTGACCCGCGATGACACGACTATAGCTATAGCGCCCATAAAATATAGGGTTGAAAGCGCCATAGTAAAGGCAGTTCAACAATCCTTAAAAGACAAGGATTTTTACCCCAATGATTGGTAATGATGAATCATTGTTAGTGATGGATGCCCGCGCCTTGGGTATGCTTTCAAAAGGGCTGTTTTCATGCGTGCTGGTGTTCGTGGTCTGTTGGTTTTTCTGTTCTCGTGGGGGAAGGCTGGATTGGCGCATCTACAAGTTGAGAGTGTGCTCGGGCAAGTGGGCTAACCAGAACTACTAGTAACGGGATTTGCCTGCAATACGAGTAAGGGGAATGGAACTCTTGTTTGAGAACTTTAGCTACGGACTTAGGTTAGCTAGCTCAGCTTCTCCTATGGCTATTTGGATTAAGGAACTAGGGTAATGCGAAGACAAAGAAGGCCTAATAATGGTGAGTCGAATCAGGCGCGGCAGCCAAGGCTTTTATGCCACCGTTCAGGCCTTATTTAAGATAGGAGAATGAGGTTCAAGCAAGAGACCTTTGAGTTTAGGCACCGATAATCCGAATCGTCATATAAGTCAGTAATAGAAGCAATCAGTAGAAAAGGGATCGGCAAAGACTGGAAATTGATCCTATGGGTTCACACTTTTTCATTCGAAAGGGGTGGAGAATGGAATGATTATTCGATTCCTGATGGTCCGGGATAAAGAGGTGCTCTTGGTGATTCGAGAGAAATGAGATCTGTTGGTTCAGGATAAACTGAATACGTTGGCTAGGAGGGATAAACCAGAGCCGTTGTTTCGTCGGCTGATGCTGCGGAGCTTTACTCAAAAGCCGAGTCTCTTTAATATTGATTCTTTCTTTCACCCTCTTTCAAGGGAAGGAGGATAAGGGAATTCGCTCTTGAGAAGACCCCTTCGTGTCCAATCCGTAGTGACATGATAGAACTTTTAACACGGTCGGAAGTCAGTTGCAGATTGATGCCGAGCTAAGCTTCGAACTTTAACGCAATCCAGTAAGGGTAGAGCTCCTTTCGGGCTTATCTTCTGGAATGTCCGTTGAGTTGAATCGTATTCAAGTTAGAGGGCTAACTGCTCTCGTAGTTGTAGCCGCTCTTGGGACTGATTCCGATGGGAGGAATGCTAGAATGGATGAGATATAGAATTCTACATTTAGGTCGGGAATCTTTCTTACTTTCAATCATAAAGGGGACGGGCCTACGATGATGCTTTCACTTCCCAGTCAGGGAAATCCACTCAAAAAGAAGGGAGAAAAGGCTCCAATGTCCGATTGGAATGGAACGGCTTAGTTCATGGGCATCGTCCGCTGAAGGCAGAGGAGTCAATCAACTGAATCAAAGAATCGAAGGCTTGCGGTTCATCGGGCTTTTCCAAAGAAGCTTTCCCAGACGGGAATCCGTAGGAAGAAGAAAGTCTCTTTACTTCGGCTGCAGCCAACACATATGGCCTAGCAGCAGGTAACTCTTAGCTGCACCTGGCAAGTGATCTCCAGCTGGAAACTCTCCCTTCCACAGGAAAGAATTTGATAGTCCCAACCCTTGCCAGTCTAGTTTAGTAGGTCGGTCAGCTAGTCTTTCATTTATGAAAAGTTCTCCTCGTTCCAAGCTAGCAGTCCAGCTAGAAAGCCAAGCAAGATAGAGTAAGAAGAGGTAGTTTCAATCAGATCAGAAGGCAAATCGGTTCTGCGAGCCAAGCCAAAGAAAAGAGCTTCCTCTAGCACAACTGATTGTGAATTTCTTCCTGATATCCGTGGTTGTGGCTATCTTAACTACTAATGAAATGAATCTGAACCTCCCCCCAGCTTTCATTCTATGACATCTTCTTTTACTATTTTGGCTATTGGATGAAGCCCATCCATCTTCGAGGAGAGATGCTCTTCCTATGAGATTCCCAAGACCAAGAGCAGTTCTTTCTCCAAGACCGTCTACTGTAACAGAACTAGGGGTGGTTACGTTCACAGATGCCAAAATAAACAAGACAAAGAAAGTCCCGCACCTATGAGTGCGCAAAGAGCTTATTCGAGAGCTGCTGCCAAAGCAATGGAAAAGTGGAGGGGACTCGTTGAATAAACCCTTCTAGAATGAATTCTGCCTCCCCTGATCTAAAGTAAAGGTCAGATACAAAAGTGGACCCCACTATGAACGAAAAGATGCACAAGCTCTATCCATTATCCAATCACTTTACTTGAACCTAAAGTCTTGCCCTCTCATGTCTTAAACAAAAGAATCTGTATAGTTAGAATGAATGTCTGAATCCGGTAACAGTACAAGAAAAGGACGGAACTGATAGTCTAAAGGCCGAGTCTCAGTCTATTAGTTAGATACGCAGGCTCTTTCTTCTTTTTGTTCCAAAAAGTGAATCAAAAAGTAGAAAAAAGAGTAGCGCGAGATGAGTGACTAATTGGGGAGCACGGAACTTGAAGTCCGAAGGAGCTGGGCTTAAATTCATTTTGGGTTTGGAAACCTCTTGTGAGGCGGAGGACCATTGTGAGTTTTATTGCCGGTCAACCCCTCGGGTACTACGGTTCTTGGGCGCTTTTCTCACTGTCACACCACTTCATAGTGTGGTTGGCAGCTGAGTTTTCATTATCCTCAAAGGCGCCTTTTACCAGATACGCAGTGTTAGGTGACGATGTCGTCATTGCTGACCCTGTCGTTGCGGGTAAGTATCGTGAACTGTTAGATAGAATGGGAGTGTCCATCTCGGAGAGTCAATCTTTGATTTCTTCGAATGGAACACTCGAGTTCGCTAAGAAGTATTGGACACGTGGGATCCAAAAGGACCTGTCTCCAATTGAAATGCGAGCTCTCCTAACAGTCAGATCTACCCTAGGAATGTACCAGTTGGCTGATCTGTATAAGATCACAAACCCTAACATATTGTTTCGGTTAGCTGGTGCTGGTTTTAGAGTAAGGTCTCGACTCTATTCTACCAATCGTGCCCCGCGATGGGAAAGATTATGGGTTGCATCTACAAAACCACCTGGTACCTCTCGCTCCCCTTTTCCAGATATCCACATTGGAGGGGCGGCTTAGCAGCGGCAATACGAAGCACTCGTTCATCGGATGGATGGGACTTGCTTGTCCATGTGGTACATTCGTACCAGGCGCGCTTGCCACTCTCTCTCGCTACGCCCCTTTAGTCGGTATTCAAGGTACCCAGGATGTGATGAGTCGACATCGAGAAATAGAGAAAGACGAGTGCTTTTACATCTATATGCGGCTGGACTTGATCAAAAAGATAGCGCGTCTCAGGGCGGAATTGGTCTTGCTAGCTTTTTCCTATAGGCGAGATGCACTGTTTTGAGGACTTTTACCCAAAAAGATAGAACACTAGCAATACTGGGGAATTTCCCTGATAGACAGGTAACTCAAAATCTGAGTCGGGAGGGAAGGCTAGTAAGACCTCCAGCAAAGGAAAAAGAGACAAGTAAACCCCTGGTAGTTACAGGACGATCCTTCGCCGCGAGAACGGGGGAGCTACCAATATGGAAAAGAGAGAATGGTAGTCACGCATGCGGGAAAGACTCAAAATGAAAGCAAGCAACTAATAGACTTCGCGAACCCCTGACAGTACTCTATCTCGCACGCAGACTACTGACGGAAACAATACATACTAGCCATACGAGTTCGGTTCACCTGCACTGACAGCCGCTTAGCAACTAAGCCCTAATAGAGAAAAATGAACCAATAGCTGAAAACCAATACTAAGCCCCTTCTAATGTCGTCTAACTTCCTTCTCCGAAGTCTTAGATAGGCTTGAGGGCTCTACTCAAGAGAGGGGTGAGTGAGCAAGGCTGACTTGTGTAGGAGAGAGGTCCGTTGCACAAGTGCCGCGCGGGCAAGTTAGCTAGGCAAGCTAGAAGTCCGTGACAACTGGTATCAGAGCGAGGTTGTGCTTAGAGCCATGGCATCCTCAAAGGTTACTGACCCAAGGCCGTCTGACGATCAACCTAAGAAGAGGTCCAAGTCAGCGGAACGTGTAGCATTGGAGACAGGCGTTGGAGAATTGAAGCTCAATGTGGCGGATGTTAAAGGTCTTTCTTGAAATAGTCGGGGCCTACCTATAAGAGTAAGGAGAAGAGTAGTTCTCTAGCCTAGAGGATAAATTAGGGGTAATCCCTAGCCTGTAGAATAAGACCACTCACCTTTAACTAGCGAAGCGGATCTTTCGGTATCTTAAGGGTACCTTGCCTCATGGTTGATTGTTCACTCCCGCAGAAAAGATAAGAAAAGAAGGAATAGGTATAGCTCACATCTTAAGTATAGTTAGTTCATTGAATGACTTATTGAGAAGCTAGGCCCTTTCCTCACTCTCCGGAGGGTGGATCGTGCTTGTGCTATCAAGCCGACAAATAACTGCTCTTTTCAATGACTGCTTTCGAGCGGTATTCACGGAGATGAAAAAGATTGAATGGTTCTGATTCGCTAGTTGGGTCAATTGGCACTCTTTCACTAGTGATTGTAAGCTAGGTGCCCTTAAATGACAGGAGGGGAAGAAGCTCTAACGGAAGCATCCAAAGCAATCCGACAGCCTGGGATATGATTAAGGCCTTTGAATTGAAAAGGGGGTGAAAGCGGTCTTGATGCCTCTAGATTCGAAAGACCGGGAGGGTTATGCATCTTATAAGAAAGTATGGCAGAAGTCGAAATCGAAGATGGACAATGAATCAACAGAATAGGCTTCATGCCAACTCGGAAGAGAAGGTGGTCGCCTTTCTTTTCTCTACGCGGTCTTAAAAGCCTTGAACCGAGTGTGGGATCAAGCCCTCCAAGAGCTATATCGGTGGCACTCGGGATCTACTCTAGTACTTCTTTAGTTACGATAGGACGACTAAAAAAAATGCAGCTTCCTTCCCTGGAAGAGCAACTGAACCTGAACCTTCGCTACGTTCCAGCTAGTCGAACTACCTCAGTGAACCAGAGAAAGCATTTCTATTCAAAGCAATCCACCGGAAGGCTAGCTAGTCTCTAGGGGCTGAATCTCTAGAAATTCCGTAACTCTTTTATATGATAATCAAAGCTTGCTAACTTTTAAAGTAAACAAAGCGATGCGCCTTGAGCCTAGTCCTTATTCTTTAAAGGCCTTCGCCTGCTTCATCTGCAGAGCTAACTCCGGAAGTGACTGCTTTCACTCGGTGATTTTCACTACTCTTTGTTCTGTGATCTACTGGATCTCCCTTTTGGTGGCAGCTAGTTCAATGGTTGCTAAGCTGGACGCCTGGTATTCTCTCCTAACGAATTTCCCCTTCGCTACTCCTTTTTGTGTGACCTCGAATTTCATATTTCAAAAGGAGGAGGCAGAAGTCGAATCAAACAAAGATCCTCTGACATTAGCTAGTAGCTGCTTTCCTGGGACTTGCACTTGCTTCTTTTAGAGAAGGCTTGGCTCTATTTATGCTATTTCCATCCACTTGGCCATGACTGTTCTTCGCGGGTATATTTCGTGAGTTTGAACTCAGACATGAGAAGGCGAGAGCTAGAAGAGCCATTGTTGAGGGGGGAAAACTAGAATAGAAACAACTTTCTTCTGTTTAGGTTTTCTTGTATATGATTGTGTTTTTCCACTACAGAAAAATTTTAATTTTGGTAGTCTTAGTTTTTAAATCTGTAAACATAAACAGAAAACATAATCATTGTGAAAAAGGGGCCTAATTAGCTTGTGGTTCTCCCATTGTGAGTATTTAATTCAGGTGTCGTGTAAGTTTGCTTACAATTCCTTGTGTGTAATGGCTTTCCCACTCTTTTTATTAAAGTTTGAAGCATGTATTACTGTCTACTTTTGTTTTCTTCATGTCACTTTACTACTTTCCCACCCATCTTTTATGGTATAATAGGATCTGAACTTGGCTCATCAAAGCTTCGCCAAGTTACACAGTGGATTCTTTGGAATGCCTCATATTTTTTCTACTTTGAGGCTTCTTGGGTCTAGATCGTTGCCTTGGCTTATCCGTGCTCTTTTGGATCATGTTTCTAATAAGGTGTGGTACCTTAATGTCGTCTTGAAATATGATACTGTTGCCATATTTTTCTTCTTTCTGTTCCATAAGAGTATGCTATGTCTGTTTGCCTCTCAAAAGAAATGTATAAGCTATGATTTGGCATAAGTTTTTTCTTTGTTCCTTTCAGATAGCTACCCTTGAGCCAATGATTACAGGACTGCAGGATGCATTGCCAAAGTCTATTGGACTTCTTCCTTTTGATGGTGGAGTAACAGGTAAAGCGAAAATGTGGACATAGTAATGTTTATATTTCTCTTGCTAAATTTAATTCTTACAGTTGTATTATTCCAAAGATTGCGAGTAGGTCGTCATCTGTTTAAAGCTTAAAAAATGAATTAGAGGACTTCACCCTCTGGCCATGTAAAATTTTTGCCTCATGAAAACTTTTATCTTAGCTCCGCGATTTATTTTCTTCTATACAGTCCTGACGAATGGAACTTCATGGGTATGTCCTGGAAGCTCTCATTTTTGGGACTCGTGTTTTACAGGCTGAAATCCATTAGTATGTTTTTTGCGAAAGTCAACTCCCCAAGAGTGCGAGTGGAAAATGTTTTTGTTATTGTGGGCTAGCCATGTGTAACCAATCACTTTCTTCTTCATTCATTGTTTACGTTTTGATTATCTTTTTCTGCACTCATTTGTTTATACACTTTATTGCTCAATTACCATCTCATGTGGTAACAGGATAGGTTTTGAACTGGTATCTGTTGTGGCCTTATATCCCGTGTGAATGATATAGATACTAGCTTGAGAAATTGATTCTGATTGTGAACTCGAAGAATGCTGCTTCTCATTAATCATGGATCCATTGCTCATGTAGATTTTAAGCATTTAATCTATTAACTTACATGACCATAAGTTCCACTTCTGCTTGCTTTAGGTTGTTTAAGGCTTGTCAAGGAACATCTTAATTGGGGCTCAAAATCAGAACTCAAAGCAGAGGTGCTTCGGGGAATAAAGGAGATTGGAAGTGTGTTATATTGGATGGGCCTTCTGGATATCGCTCTGGTAAGCATTTTTTATATTGCTTATTTGATACTTGCCATAATTTCAAGTTCAGAATTGATGTGCATGATATATTTATGTTGATGTAGTTTTTGTTTAAATAATCTATTTGATGGATTTGATTGTTGGGATATATGGTACACTTCATCTGATTACATAATACTTGCAAGCAATTCCTATCATGACTGGAAAAAGCTATCAAGATTATCATTTATAAGGAAACAGAAACTTGCTGTCTATTCTTAAGCAAATATCAGTCGGATAGACTTGGTGGATTCAAATTATGTTATACTTGATCAACATATATTTTAGATATGAGCCCTTTTAACACTTCTTGTCTCATATTTGCAACAGAGAGAAGTAGATACATCACATTTCATGCAAATTGCTCCATGGTTAGGCTTCATCCCTGGTGCAGATGGGCAAATATTGCAGTCCCAAGAAAGTGGAGATAGTCCTCTTGTTACTCTCTTCAAATCGGCAACTGCTGCCACCTTGTCGACACCTGGGTTCTTAAATGCAACATCTTTCTGCAATATGTCAAAACAAGCCGAAGCTGCTGGTAAGTATTTGTGTTACATACTAAATTCCAAAAAAAAAAGTATGTGTTACATACTACCTTTTTCCGTAGAAGATAGAATAGTGAACTGTATATTAGCGCAATAGTTTATACTGTGGTGATAGCACACTTCTGTCTACAATTCCAACTAAAGAGAAGCTCCTCAATCATATGTTGCTACATTTTCAGCATCTTGTCCTATGTTTGATACTATGTTACCGAAATCACTAATATCCTAACGAACTGCGAAATGGTACGCACGTTCCGAAATGCGGTACACCTCCGTACCAAATCACCAAATTTAGAGTACCAAGGCAATTCAAGACAATTGTTCTCTTAAAATTTGTTTCCGAAGAGAAATTTAATATAGACAAATAAAATAGTGATGCTATTTATATTAGTTTCAATTTTGAAAGTATTAAATTTCATATTTTAAAGCAATTACATAAGTTTAAGCTAGGTTTAACTAGATGTTGACTTCTACGAAACTTAATATGGTGGCCTCATATATGCTAAGGTAATTCATAGAAGGCTACTCCTACCATACCGTGTTTTACAATATCTAGTGTACCACGTTTCCGTTTTTGTTCCACGTCCCGGAACGAATTGCGTTCCAGGTAACATAGGTTTGATAACTTTGCTTGACTATCTTATTTTTCAGATCTGTTGTACCAAGCAAACATGAATACTGGAAGTGTGCTCGAATATGCTCTCGCTTTCACGAGTGCAGCATTGGATAGATATTGTGGTAAATGGAGTGCAGCTCCAAAGACAGGGTTCATTGACATTACGACTTCTAAAGACTTTTACCGCATATTCAGTGGTCTCCAAATTGTAAGTCAATGTATCAAACACTAGAATTTTAGACTAAGAAAAAGTGAATATGAGCCCTTCCACCAGATTGATGCTTTTGTCATTGTTATTATTTTTTTATCCATCAGAACATAGCGCGATGCTTGTGTTGGTGTACTGTTTCTTCACAAGCACTGTTGGGTGCTCTTTGTGTTACTTGCTCACTGTCAACGCTATTTTGAAAAGTAAAAATAAACAAAATAGGAAAAGGTAGATACTGATTTCTCAGTAACATCACTTGTTCAGTGTTCTCCTAAGTCAATGTTTTAAATCATTTCTTTGTTCTGAAAATTTTTACTCACTTTAAAAATCTATATTAAGAAAGAACGAACACGGACTCTGCCATAAGATTTATGCTTGTATTGACATACCATTTCTTCACAAGTACTGCTGGGTGCTCTTTATGTTATCTGCTTGCTGTAACCCAAACGGAAATAGTAAAAGAAAAAATTAGGAACAGGCAATTTGTGATTTCTGAATAACTTCTGCATACCAAAAGGGTATTGTTCTTTGAAGATTGTATTGTAACCCTACCAGAAAAAGTAAAAATAAAAGAAATTAGAAACAGGCAGCTAGTGATTTCTCTTCTTGTTACTTGCTCACAGTAACCCTAAGGAAAAAGTGCAAAGAATAAATTAGGGACCGGCAGTTGCTGATTCCTCCGATAAACTGGGCAGTTACTAATAAGTAGTCTACTTGCAGGAGTATCTCGAAGAATCCGTTCAAGTACCTCCTAGCAATTTCGAAGTGTTGGGTGATTCTGTAGCCTGGGGAGGTTGTACTATAATGTACCTGCTTGGCCAACAACTGCACTTCGAACTCTTTGACTTCTCGTATCAAGTCCTCAATGTTGCAGAAGTTGAAGCTGCATCAATTACACACAGCAGGAGTAATCCCTATTCACAGGTTTAAATTCTTTCCTATATGGTCGTGGGTTTATATTCTGTTTTTTTTTTTTTTTTTTTTTTTGGGGGGGGTTTTGGGGGTGGGG
>MKEJ01082354.1:0-14237 GCA_001753735.1 Embelia ribes | reverse complement strand
TTTGTTTGGCGCACTGTTTACGCCTTGTTGTAGCCATAGTTAGTAGACTGTATCAGTTGTATAATTATGGGGGTTGTAAACTTATTTCAGTTTTGTATATATATCTGGATTGTGGTTTAGATTGTTGTGTAGTTATTTTTATTGGTTATTTTAGTACTCACCCCTCGGATCCCGGGTGCTTGGGATTTGGGGGCGTGACAGAAATTTTCACCATTTGGCAGAGTATAAGCTTATTCAATGGCTTAAATAGTCATAGCCTGCCAATATTCTAAAATACTATTATGTTTGCGAAATGGATTATGCTTTTATGTTTACAGCCACAGAGACAATTAATCGAGATTCAGATAACAAAGCAAAAATGAGATCTGATGGTCAGAAAACTTAATACCACACGACGATAAAAATTGAAGATAAACCACACATACTTTGTCAAAATGATAGCTTTGTATAATCTTTCTAACTCATCATCTTTTTGCATTCATTGAAAAAAAAATATTTTCTCTTGAATTACGTACTACAACTAAAATCACATTTATTTGGAGTTACCACATTCCTTAATTCCAAAACTCAAACACAAAAAGACCTTGTCGTTCGAACCAACACCATCTAGAGTGTTTTCGTAGGCGACGTAGTGAGGCCAAACCCAAATGGAAAAAGAGGGTCATAATGCTTATCACCAACGTTCATCGGTAGTTGATCGACGGTCTTGAACCAAGTATGTGCGAGTTTACCCATAAAACCATAATCACCGAATAAAACATCGGCAACACCTTGGCCTTCAGTCCCGGGGAGCCAAGCAGCCACAAGGGCATCCATGCTGATGAGGTAGGGCTGGATCACAACGGGTCGGCCAGTTATAAGTACGACGACACACTTAACTGACTCACACACATTTTGGATGATGCTGGGACCAGGTTGAGGGATTGTTAAGTTTAAGCTGTCCCCAAATGTCTCTGCATATGGTGGCTCTCCCACGACAACAATGGCATAGGAGTATCCACCAGATTTTATAGAGTTCGTATCAGGATTTTCGTTGAATACAATCTTGGTTGTTGGATCGACCGTAGCTTTTATGGCACTTAGGATCGTGGTACCTGCATATTAAGAGAAAATGAGTGTTAAACAGGGTAAGGAACATATATGATTATCGAAGGCAAGAAAGTAATGATGGGTAACGTACCGACTGTGTTGTTATTGCCACTAAGCCCCTGCCACGTGATCGTCCATCCACCGCATTGGTAACCTAGATTGTCGGCATGTGTTCCAGCAACTAAAATCTTCCCGGCCTTCTTAGAAAGGGGAAGGACTGGCTTATCAGCTGTTTTGCCATTTTTCAAGAGGACAAGTGTTTTCCTCACTGCTTCTCTTGCCAAGTCTCTATGCTCCTGTTCAATTTACAATTTTCAAATTTCAGATCAAGTTTCATGATATATTGTTACGGGTAAACTGGTATATTCATGGAAAGCCTCGAGAAACCGTTCCATGAATCCTTTTCCAAACATAGTTCTGCAATGTTTTGTTTTCAGAACAAAACACGATCCTTAGTTGCTTATTTTTTAATATTATTTTTGTTTCTCTGACCTGACTGCCTAGCTGATTAATGAAGCTTTGATCGGCATATGGGGTCTCAAATAAGCCCATTGTGAACTTTACTCGCAATATTCTGCTCACAGCATCATCGATTCGGCTCATGGGAATGAAATTATTTTTCACCAAGGAAGTTAGACCAGTGATGAACTCGGTGTAGTTAAAAGGAATCATAATCTGAAAAAATCCAAAAGGTACAATAATTTGATTATCTTTTAGACTAACTCGAACTTGAAAACTTCATTACGAAAATAAGAAGATGACTGACCATATCAATGCCGGCACTAACTCCTGTTAGAATGGAATACGTGTAGTTAGCATGAGGTGGGCTCGTAATTCTATCAATACCTTCCCAATCCGAGATTACGAATCCCTGTAAATAGTTCACACTTGTGAGTTTCACTTTAAGCACTCGAGTAGGAAATGTTTAACTTGGTTCCCATCAACAATAAAAATTCGACTACACACACATTTGATAATTGAATATGTACGTAATTACCTTGAACTTAATGGTGTCCTTGAGGTAACCGGTGATAAGTTTCTTGTTAGAGTGCATTTTAATCCCGTTCCAACTTGAATAAGAGATCATGACGGTAGACACGCCTTTGATGACTGCGTTATAGTAGGCTGGCATATGGATGCTTAGCAAACCATGTCTGCTTATTACGGTGTTATTCTCGTTAATGCCATCTGTCGTTCCACCATCACCCAGATAATGCTTAGCACAAGCCGCAACCTTTGATCTGTCAAAGGTAAACGTCAGATACAGAAGATCTATGGAAAAAACCGAGGTGAACAGTGAGCTGTAATAGTTTAGAAGCAAATATAGGCTAAAAACTAGGTTTGTTTCTTTGAATTTTCAATTTCTGTCATCGTTCTTGTTTTCACTGGTTGTGGGACTGAGAATAGTGAATCCATAGAATTTTGTTCTTTCATGTTATTTAAAAACTAGGTTTGTATTCTGAAACCAAAAACTAGGTTTGTATTATGAAACCAATCTGCCAAACGTGTTTTCGTTTCCTAAATAAAATACTGTTTTAGAACTATAACTCAATTGTGAAGAAGAGGATCAAACACAATCTCAACTTCCTAAATAAACAGCTACATTTAAAAACTGTAACACAGTTGTGGAGAACATGAACAATCACAATCTCAACTTCTTAACAAACACAATCTCAACTTTCAAAATAAACAACTGATTTTTGCTCAAATTATATATTTTTAAGTTGTGATAATATTAGTTGGGAAATATTTGACAATCACACGCTATGGAGTTCGTGGGCCTCCACTCTGAATAACTTTTGCAACATCACTAAGTCAAACTATGAAACTCCAAGTACAGGCTGTTGTATGCTATTTTGGTTTTGATACTAGTTTTATCTTTATTCGTATATGATGTAGGACGGTAATGAAACAAATAACAAGTATGAATATGTTATAAAAAAAATAACAAGAACGGCTATAAAATAAAGATAAACAATCCCAACCACCAGGGTTCTTGGTATCTATTGATCTACACTCGAGTCAAAAGAGTTTGACACCCATTTTAGAAAAACTCTTTTAACATTTTTTTATTTCATAACACTCTCTAGTCATTCTATTTGAAGTCCTCTCGATACAGGAATTTTTTTTAAAGCAATTACTGTGCTTTCATGACAAATTACTATTAGTATTTTTTTAATCTAAAAATAGTTATAGTAAATTATTTTCAATTTATAGTAATTTATCCTTAAAATATAGTAATTCCGTAAAAAAAAAAAAAAAATTGTACATATTCTTGTACAGAAATTCTTGTATTGAGTTGGTTTCACATTCTATTTATATAAGGCACTGAATAAACCCCTCCAACTAGGAAAAATAAAATAAATTAACATAAATTACAATTGTTCCCAATTTGTTAACATTAAAAGGAAACAAAAGAAACTAAATAGCATCATTCTCATAGATACAACTGTATCATGATATCAACCAATTCCGCCAGAATAATATGTCAAAAAAACCAAAAACACCTACATATTCTTTTGTCAAGTCGAGAGTCGAGACAAACACAAAACCTATCTAAAATCTTTCATCTTCAGAAATAAAACCAAGAAAAAACAGCTTGACTGACTGTCAAACATCACTATTAGCCAAACTGGACATTAATTATTAATGACGCTTATTTGGGATTTTTTTTTAGCGATGAAGACGGACAAAATGAGTGACGATTAAGTCAAAATCATCAAGTAAACGCTTGTATATTATGCTATTTTTATCATTCGGACGAGCAAACAAGCAGACGAATAGGTAGTGGATTAACTAATTGTAGCTTACATCAAATGACCAAACACGCATGTTTTTCGCACTTATAACATTAATCCCAAGCTGAATGTTTGATAACTAAATCCCTTCCGAGTCACTTTTCATGCAATTACCATTAATTGGCTAAAAGACATCGAATAATCTAAACAAAATTATTCCTTCAATCTATCTTGAAATTAGCTGTTATTAAGTCCTGCAAGTAACACGTGTTCGGAAAAGTAAACACTGAAAACAGCATAGAAACCTTACCTTCCACCAACAAAAGGCAACTTTCGAGCATTAGCAGGGATGTCTCCTTGTAATCCTGGAATAATCTCGGTCATTGCTTGAACGATAGTGTGATCTTCACTGTAGCTCTCATAGCATCTACCCCATCTTGGATCTCTACAAACCTGCATCATATTGATTTGATTAACATACATAATAGTTTTAGCTTCTCATAGTTTTTAAGCTTCGATTTGCTTACAGCTATACAAGGAGCAAATGTGTACTGAATCCCTGTCGCTCTAATTTCAAGAGCGGTAGCGGCTCCAATTTTCTTGACTAGTTGAGGATCTCTGATTAGATCCAAATAATAAAAGAAATAATAAGTATCAATTGAGATATAAATAATTTAGGCTTTTTGAGCAAATTTGATCAAGGGAGATGAAAAAGAAAAGACTTCTTTAAAAAAAAAAAAAAACACATACAGTAATATCTAGGCTTACCTTGTGACTCCGAGCCCAACGTTGTGTGGAAAAATTGTGGCATTGTATACATTGTTGTGACCATGGACAGCATCAATGCCGTATATCATTGGGATCCCGAGGCGAGTCGACATTGCTCCTTTTTGAAGGTCATTAACAAGTTTTATCCAAGTTTGAGGGGTCGCCTTTACTGAAGGAACGCTCCCTCCGCCACTCAACACACTCCCTGCCCAGAACATGAACATTAGCACTATGCTCAACAAATTTACCACAAAACCCATTTTTTGTCAGCGTTAGCTTGACATTATTAGGAAATAAATTTAAAAGCCACATGACAAAAACTCGCCTTACCGCTTCAAAAACTTTAAAGGGTGGGATTGCTAATGATTGATAAATTTTCTTTTGGCTTGAAATCGAAAAGGTGCCGCAGCCAATTTTGTCACAAAATTGGTACACACCGTAACACTTCTAGAATATTTATGTAAACCTAAAACATGATTGATACTATTATCCACGATTGGCATGAAAAGAAACTATACAAAATGGTTTTCGTATTGCCACCACGAACAGATTACAAACACGAAGGGAACAAGCAAATCAATAACTTTTTGCTAAGATGTGTTACCAATATAGTACTTCTTCATCACATCGGCAGAAGCAACACTCCTCTCAATCTGGGACATTTGCCCAATCTTCTCCTCCAATGTCATCCTCTTCATTAAGTCCTTTATTCGAGCATTTAACGGCTGTTTCGGATCTTTATATTTCATATATCCTGCTTCTACTGTGGCTGCCCACAAGCTTATAAACAGAATCCCCAAACAATATATGGAGATTCTCCCCATTTTCTATGACTAGTCGCCTTCAATATAAATAAATAAATGTCAAATTTTATTGTACCATAGACTTAAAGAAAACCTTAACTATGCACAAGCTCGGGATAGAAAATTTAGGTTAAATATACTCTGATAATAACTGATAGCCTAGAAAGATCATTAGAAAGATTATTACATTTTGATTGTAAATCGCAAAATATTCGTTTTTCTACAAACTAGGGGACGCAAAATATAGGAAATTGAATAATTCAGGTTAAATGTATATATTTGTGACTAATACTAAATGAACAACTTACATAGAAAAAAAAAGTTAAATGCACATTGTCATTTGTCATGTGCAACTATTCAATATACACACAACACTGACTTATAGAACATACCAGTGATAGAGAAAAAAGAAAAAGAATGAAAAACACACAAAATGTAAATCAGATTTAAGGATTATGTGGTTGCTGCTTTTAAGAAAAAAATGTTAGCTTTCTTCGAATGAAAAGTGAAAGAACTAGATGGATTTAGCTTAAAATTTTTAGTATTTTTATATTAAAATAAAACAGCAAAAAAAATCAAACTTATAAGTTGAGTAGCACAGCTTTGAAGTTTAAAAAAAAAATCGAAAAAACTTTAGCTTAAAGTTACAAACACATCGCATACACATCAATGGGACTAGAATCAGATGCTTTCACAGCAATCAAATGATTTTAACTCAATAATCTGAAGTTTAGGGGTCAGAAAATCCACATCGAAAAAAAAAAATCATTTAAACAATTGTATGGATAATATAAGTACTAAAGATTAACTACCAACATTCACAGAGAAGAAATGCGGGGGGAAAAGGGATACTAACCCAGAAATGAAAAGACTCAAATTTTGAGGAAATGGAAAGAGAGAGAAAGAGAGAGAGAGAGAGAGAGAGAGAGAGACCCTAGAAATGGAGGGATGCGAGGGCTTGGGATGGAGAGGTTTTAGAAAAGAGTTTGCTATTTATAGAAATTTTTTGAGTTTCATCTTATCTCTGTATATTCCCTCTCCCAATGGACTACTATTTTGATAAGGGTGAGTGTGGGTATTTTTGCCCTACGACTTTCTTCAATGTAGTATTATGCAGCCTCATTCCATTCGGCAATGCATTGCAACTTTGGGGTCCCCTCCCAATGGACTACTATTTCATACTTATTTCACGTATTGGTCATTTGATGTGATTTTTATTGTTTAGCTTGATTCGTCCGCAATGAAAACTAATTGTGCCATTTGTTTCAAATTTGGAGATTATCACTGTTTTAATTGAAAGTATGGTTACCAAACGGAAATTTGAACAAACATATAGGCGCTCTATTATTGCAATTGACCTTTTCTCTATTTGATTTCCGGTTCTAGGATATTATTCTTCCGAATTCTTATTCACATTATCTTGAGTCTGGAATTAAATAGTAAATTTTTACGAAAGTTTATTCTTTTCAGATTATTTGATTTTGACGAAAAAGAAAAGGATCACCAAGAAATAATATCCTTATTTAAAGAATCATCTACTAATAGTTGTGTTTCTGGCTTTTGGCCAAAGGTTTTAAAACTAAAATAATATATATATATATATTATGATATATACAAATCGTGGTGTATTTTTTGTTGTACTAATCTTTTAAGTTTAAGTGATTATTGGTATTTTTTATCAATCCAAAACGGTCAAAAGACAAGCGTGAAAAGAATTCAAAACATTACGACTCGAGGCAAATAAAATTGAAGACTTGTTATTGTGTCCGATGGTTAGTCCTTTGGACAAAGGGATCGGACATTTGGACAGAGTCCATTTTCTAGCCAAAAAGGTCTTCTGACGGTCTATCCGACGGCTACTTGTCGGTAGACAAAGGATCGAACAGGCCGACTCAAGAAGGGTCAGACAGTCCAGACAGCTTTTAAAAATTACGGCTTGTGACGGCTCATTGTCTTCATGCTATGGCAGACCTATGCACACCTTTGTCTCATCTTGTTCAAATATATACTCCATCTATTCTTCATTGAAGCAAGAAGAAGATCACGTTCACATTTTGAGAGGCCAAAAAGCAAAAGCAAACCAAAAGCCAAAAGCTCTCAAAGTTCTCTTTCAAGCTCTTACCTTTTATAAACTTTATTTTCAGATTGTGAAGGGTAAATTGAGTGAGTTTCAATCATTGTAAACTTCATTGTATTATTGTGGAAGTGGTTTATGAACTTCCAGTATCTTTTCTTGAGTGGGTTTTGGGTAATTTGGGAGGAATTGTGCTCGAGTTGTGAGTACAAGCTCGAATTAGGGACTGAAGTAACTCAAGGGTTTAGGTTTCTAGTAGTACCTAAAAAACTACTTGGTTACAGTTATGATTAGGATCCGGAAAGTTAACTGGTACTTTAGGATGTGAAGGTTTACATTTCATACTAAACGAAAGTAAAGGCATACAACCTTGAATAGTGGATGTTGGGGTTATACCGATTCATTGTCGGGAAAAATTATTGTCAAACCACTATACATCGTGATATCATATTTCTTTCTTGTACTTTATTTTCAGTACTTGTCCTTATTATTAACACTTACTCATTCATCGGACAAATCAACACAATTTCGAAAAAGAGGAAAACGTTTTTTATTCAGTAATTTTTAGTTTGTCTTTGGTTCAACATTGGCTATATAATTTTAGGAAAAAAACAACTAAGCATCATTGTACTATTGGTCATTTGTAAATTGTTAGTATGTAAGTTTGATTTTTTGCAATTGACCATCATATGCTATTAAATATTTTTTATTTTTTAATTGACCATTATTATTGATTATTTCGTTAAAATAACTAATCCAAACTTAATCTCAACTTATTGACATGATTTGCTTTTAAGTTAAAATTAACCACAAACAACACTTTAGATTAATTTTTTTTTATTCCGAGCTAATATTTTCAGTAACATAGTTTAGTGTTTTGAGAGTTTTAAGTGATTGAAGAGCTTGATAACAACCGATATTAAGTTAATTTTCTAGCAAATAGCATGAACGATTGCAAGTAATTTGAATGGGAAATCATGAAAAGCGATCAATTGAAAAGGTTGAATGGTAGATTGTTGTCGATTGCGAAAAATCAAATAACATGGTTATTGCAAAATGATCTATAGTTTATGGTGATTTGAATTTTACCCTTAATTTTATGAAAACCAAAAATCTGAAAATTTCCATTAGCATGCAATATTAATTGGTATTGAAAATGTGAATACTCGGAGGGACACGATAACATATATTTTACTCACAGATTTATATCTGAAGATAAATGCTTGTGATCAAATAGATATCCAAACTGAACATTCATTACTACATTAATAATGATGTGTGTTAAACTTCATACATGTTACTCTAATTTTCTTTTCTTAAAAATACAATCAATGAATTATTTGTTAAAATTAATTCAAAGAGATTTTGAAGTATACTGCAACGGTCTTTATAAACTATCTAATTTAATTGTAGTACTAGCAAACATTTTGTAAAAAAAAAATATTAATAAAAAAAGTCATGTGTTTTGTAAAACACGATGGACAATATTTGTTTAATTAAAACTCAACGGTCTAAGCCAATTGTAATGAATCAAGTTGATGGACAATTGTAAAAAAATGATGGACAATATATGAATCAAGTTGATCAACCAATTGTAATCCTGTATCATCATGCAGAAAAGTCTAAGCCAAACCCTATATTCAATCTTTGTTTAATTAAAACTCAACGGTCAAATAGGCTTAGATCCAAGGTTTACGGTGAGCTTGATGGACAATAATTATCTTGTTTATAAGGGTTTTTCCAATAAATAACAGAAGTCTGTAACGGCTACTATTTCAATTATTCTACTATTTTTTTAGCAACAGACAAATATGATTGGGCAGAATCAAATATTTTAAAAATAAAATATCTTCTAAGAGACTTGAAGATTTGTGCACATAAATTGCACATGATTATGCATGAATTGTAAAATTTGAGGTTTTCGCTTAGTTGTGGTTAATTGCGCATCCCTACTCAACATATTCACGTGTACATAAATGCATTAACTGTTGAGTTAAATAAAAATACAGATGTTTCATTTTAAAAAAAAAACAAACAAAAACAAAAAGTAAATGAATTTTCAAATGGCAATATTGCATTCTATTTTATGCATATCAAAGATATGGACATGTGAGCTCGAGGTTCACATTATATTGTGAGAAATATTGGTTGATCAACTTGATTTCATAAATAAATGCTAACCACGTCAAAAACAAAAAAAAAAAACCAAAAATTTTAATAAAGACAGATGAATTAATGTTGATTTAGTTAAAATACACCAAATGGGCAAAGAATTATCCCGCACGCCAGTGTAAGCTCAGCTCTCTAGTAGAAATATTGTATTAAGTTTTACGTATATTAAAAATACTAGTGAGGATTTCCGTGCGTAATGTATTATTTCTTTTCTTTTGTTTTGTACACTATCCATTTGTAATTGAATTTTTCTTATCATTATGATATAGTTATTATTTTTATATATCCTTAAAACTTTTGTTGGTAAATCCGTTAAGTTTTAAAAAATTTTAAATTAAAAGACTACAAATTAAATCAGATTTACATAAATTTTGATTTTATTTAACATGTTAAATATGTTAATTTCATACTCGTAATAGTACATTTCCTACAAAATTTCTTTTTTCTTGCACTGAATCGTATATTTATATTAATGTCAATGTATGTATTCACATTATTACATTATTAAGAAGCCTATGATATTATTATTATTATTATTATTATTATTATTATTATTATTATAGTTTGCAACCCCATACAATGCACAGGTTGGTTCCAATTTGTTTTTTTTTTTATAAAACATAAACATTTAGCATATACATAATTTTACTGTCTTGGTTGCAATTATACATATTTATTTTTCGTACTTCGTACTTCCAAAGTTTTCTTTTTGTTTCCTGAAAGCCATGAAATATAAGAAAATAAAATTAATAAAAAAGTAAAAAATAACTAATGTGTACAATTATACTTTATATGCATATCATGTTATAAGTAAAATCTTTTGAGGGTAAATGCTCAATAGAATAACATAAATTTTAAAACTCAAAACTTAAATCATAATGTAATCATATTAGATGTAAAATATTTAGTTATATAAGGATATCTAATATTTGTGAAAATAAATTAAATCTTCAAAAATTAAAAATAAAATATTATATATATTATGTTAGCAAAAGCAAAAAAAAAAAAAAGAATCAAAACACAATAGTACAACAAAATTTTAAATATATTAAACAAACACTCCTAAAATTCAAGGAAGCAAAACTATAGATAAGAACACTGCAAGAAAATCGGTGAATAACAACGATGAATTGTCACAGACAAAACAACCGTCACAAACAGCGATGGAATTTGCGATGAATATTAATATTTTAATATTTAAAATGGACTTTCCTAAGGAAATTAGAAATGAAAAACTTCCATTACAAAAGTCATTGCTAAAAAACCCAGGTAACTTGCCCTCCATAATTTACAATAGCATTTGTAACGGAAATTTCCATTATAAAATCGGTTGCAAAATCCATTGCAATAGTCATCACAAATTCATTTATTTATTTATTTAATATTAACCCATCACAATATCCATTGTAAAATTCTGTTGCAAATTCCGTCACAATATTTTTATTATTATTAAATACAATTAAAAATTATCTGTTACAAAATCTGTCATAAAATCAGATGTCCTTCGCAATATCTATTGGAAAATTCTATCGCAAAGTCCGTCGCAAGATTTTTATTATAATTAAATACAATTAAAAATTATTCGTCGCAAAATCCATCATAGAATAAAATTAAATTAAATATTAAGAATTAAAATTTTAAAATCTTTTACATTGTAACAGATTTTGTAATGGAAAAATTAAAGTCATTGCAAAATCAGTCGCAAAATAAAAAATAAATTAATTAAAATTTATATTGCAGCGGATTTTGTAATGAAAATATTAAAATCCATTGCAAAATCCATCGTAGAATAAAACATAAAGTAAATATTAATAATTAATTTTTTTATATTAAAACTGATTTTGTAACAAAAAATTAAAATCCATTGCAAAATCCGCAGCAGAATAAAAAATAAATTAAATATTAATGAATATTTTTTTTATATTGCAATGGATTTTGTAATAGAAAAATTAAAATTTGTTACCAAATCCATCGCAAACTAAAAATTAATTAAATATTAATAATTAATTTTTTATAATAATTATTTTTTATATTGCAACGGATTTTGTAACGAAAAAAATTAAAATATGTCGCAAAATTCGCCTCAAAATAAAAAATAAATTAAATATTAATAAATAATTTTTTAAAATGTTTTTTATATTGCAACGGATTTTGTAACTGAATAATTAAAATCTGTTGCAAAATCCGTCGCAGAATAAAAAATAAATTAAATATTAACAATTAAAATTTTAATGTTTTTAATATTGCAACGGATTTTGTAATGTCAAAATTAAAATCCATTGCAAATTAAAAAATAATTAAATATTAATAAATAATTGTTTTTAAATTTTTTTATATTGTAACTGATTATGTAACCAAAAAATTAAAATCCGTTGCAAAATAAAAATAAATTAAATATTAATAATTAATTTTTTTATATTTCAACGGATTTTGTAACGGAAAAAATTAAAATCCATTGCAAAATCTGTAGCAGAATAAAAATAAATTAAATATTAATAAATAATTTTTTTTAAATTTTCTTTTATGTTGCAACGAATTTTGTAATAGAAAAATTAAAATCTATTGCAAAAACCGTTGGAAAATAAAAAAACAAATTAAATATAAAAAATAAATTAATATAGGATGACAATTGGTAACCTGACAATTGGTTTTCTCAAGATATATCTGCGACAGATTACCGTCGCAGATTTTACTATATAGGATGTAAACCTACATTTTATTATTTTACTCCGTCTATCTCACTATCTGTCTTTCTCTTTCTATCTTTCTCCCTTTCTCTGTCTCACCCCTCCCCCTTCGTTACTCCCTCCTTCTATCTAACTCTACTCCTTATACCATCTTGAGTTGCTACCATACACTCCCGCAGCCAGTCGGCTTGTCGGACTGCAGCGTACAATTTGCCACCATACACTCCCGTGCCACTATTCACACGCCTCCACAGTTTAGGTACCGGTGTTGTGAGCAAATTTATTTATTTTTAGTTTATTTTTGAATTATGTTAATTGTTAACTAGTATATGTATTGTCCCACCCTAAAATACATAACCCGGGAGATGCGAGATAAAGAGAAAAGAAAGAAGAAAAAAGAAAAGAAAAAGAAAAGAAAAGAAAAGAAAAAGAACCGAAAATGCTTCTACGCCATCATCATCACTACAAGATCTAATTACCACTGTAGGGTAATATTACTAATCTATATATAGCAAACACATCAAAGTTGTGCAATGGAAATTACATATATATAGCCTGCCTAAACATATATGTATAAATTATGTTAAAAAGAAATAGGAAGGCCATCTCCAACACTATTTAAAAATGACATCAATACAAGAGTAAACATCCAGTTTACATATACATTGCCTCAAGTTATTCTGCTCGGCAAAAATAAATAAGAAAAGAAGTTACAACATGTTATTTCTACAACAAAAATATCGTAAGATCAACAACAATATTTAACTTCAATGTCTCATCCACCATGCCTGCTATAGTATCAAAATACATAAATATAAGAGTATCTAAGGATACTCAAAACCCACCTCCGTGCCTACAAATCACGCATAAGAAAATAAAGAAGAAAAATAATATGGTCAGATGATAAACATCAAGTTGAAATAGAGTTTTAAGTGTTATATGACATGAATGAGCATGTTATTCATAACAAATAAAGCATTTAATGTAATCATGCTTCAACAATGTAATAGTGTAAACAATACTAATGTGAATACCAATGAAAATACCCATGTTATCAATGTTATGACTATGCAAAAGAATAATCATATCTTGCCAAAGCCAACACCTACAACTCAAGTGAAAAAGTTGGGACTAATATCTATCGCTTTTTAAAACAACGCTATGATCTGTTTCCCACATAGTAACACCAATCATAGCCTTCATTGACCCGTCTTCCCTATGGTAATAATAGTCAATGGCAATATCCCTTATCAGGTTTTTTGTCTTTTTCGGTAAGGCTGTAAGCCTCATTGCTTCCTATCATTTGTAAAACAATACTTTGCCCCGAAAAGTAAGGAAAATACTACTCAATGCTTAACTCACACATGCCAATACATTTGCCTTACTAACACATGAATATGATAATGAGAGTGCCTTTAATATGAATAGTTATTCTACAAAGGTAAACGAGATTAATTATCATGTGAATGAATATCATATCATCTACACCAAATATTTTACCAATCAACTACGCCAACACGATATAATTCATATACATCTATATACCACAAATTCTCCATTTAATATTGAGTTTATAGTTTGTCATACCTCACCAATACACCGAGTCATTACTGAAAGACTAACATTAAAAACCCTCGAAAATCCTCTTCTTGCTCGCCCCGAATCAATCTAGCATGTCACGCCCCAAATTCCCATAACCCGGGGATGTGAACTGAAAGAAGTAAAATAGAATAATGACCTTATCTCATCCCATCATCTTGCTATAGTACATATAAGTGTCTCATGAGTATCTAATACAATATCATCCTTATAGTAATAGATACATAATGCATGGTCCAAGCAGCAACACCCTGATGCACATAAAATGTCTCATAGAACTGCATGCTTGAACAAAATACAAGTAAAA
>MKEJ01082348.1:0-13977 GCA_001753735.1 Embelia ribes | reverse complement strand
GATTGGTTTTTCTATTGATAAATCTCACATTTTGGTCTATCAAAATTTTCTCCAATTTTGAGCTTATTTTACTGTGGTTGTTTTGTTTGTTTTTATTCATGAAATTTGGGCCTTTTTTCTTGCTCTTCAGCTGATTAAATTGTAGTTATCCTTTCCCTTTCTTGTATATTTCTCGGTTTTTCTGCGATAAATGATTGATTGTTCATTATTATTTTTCATACATCCAAACTTTGGTCAATCAATTTTTTCTCCCTTTTTTTAGCTTATCTTGCTGTGATTATTTTTTTTTGTTCATTTCTTGAATTTAGGCCTTTTTTATTATCTTAGCTGATTAGTTGTATATTTCCAGGCTTTTCTTTGATGTAAGATTCATTTTTTTTTTAACTACTCCATGGTTAATTTAGTTCTTCATTATGTATACTTATTAACAAGTTGCTTATTCTCCTTTAGTTTCCCTTGCGATTTATTGTCATTAGTCATACTTTCTCTTACCGAGTTTGTTGAATATTCAGCTGCAAATTACTAAACAATTTGTTGATTTGCTCAGCTCCTTTTTATTGCTTGATACATGTCTTTGGAACTATTTTCTATTTTGTGGTGTTCTTTCAAACTCAGTAATTATAATTATGCTACTATACCTCAGAGTTGATGTGGAATGTTAAGGTTATCTTTGGAGTTTGTACAAGTGATTTTCATGTTCCTGCTTTTTGCATTTCTAGTTTTATTTTCTTTCCTCCTGAAGTCAATGTTCATGCTTTTCCTTAGCTCTGTTGAGAAAGAACAAAAGGACATTGAAATAGGAAGTGCGGTATAAAAATTGCAATTTGCTATGGTTCTCAAAACTGATTTTTTCCAGGTTCTGAAATAGAAACGTGCTTGGCTGATGTTTTCTGAAATAGTATTGAAAACTTATCTTGAAGACACCTCAGGGTGTTACGAAGGCATCACTCTCTCGCTGCCAGTTCCTCCTTATTCGTGTTCTGAGGCAATGTCTTTGCTTTTTCCTAGAAATCGTTTCGTACGAAAGAGTGACTTGACATGCCATAGGTTTTGAAAGTTCCATTGTTTTGAGTCGGTGAAAAAATAACTCGCCTTAAGCTTTGATCAATTCATACTTGGTTCGATGTAACCTTAAATGACCCCATCAATTCATACTTGGTTCTTCTTTTCAGCATTGAGGGTGCAGAACCGATGTATAAAACCAAGTTTATTCAATGGACTTCAATCACATGCACCATTTCTTCTCAAACGAAGAGGCTCCGTGGTGGTTAAAGCTTCCTCGGAGATTGATAGCACAGGGTCAGATAGTGCTACCCCTCCCCCTGAGGCTAAGGAAGAGGTGGTTCAAGTCGAGAATCTCCCCCTTGAGTCGAAGCTACAGCTTAAGCAAGAACAGAAGCTGAAGATGAAATTGGCTAAGAAGATTCGACTTAGAAGGAAGAGGCTTGTTAGGAAACGCCACTTGAGGAAGAAGGGGCGGTGGCCACCTTCCAAGATGAAAAAGAACAAAAATGTCTAACCTTCTTTCTCTCGGTCTGAGTTCATGGCTGGTCAACTGCAGGCACTTCTTTGTTATATGTTAATTGTATTTTCAAAACCTTAGTTTGCCCTTCCAATGTAAACAAATATTCATTTCGTAATCAGTTTCAAATGATATTTCGAATGAGTAGTTTGCGAGGGCTTTTCCTTTTTGCAGCTATGCCTTGGGCATTTGAAGTTGGATCTTGGATCTCCGTATCTTAGTTATTCACTAACTGCTTTTGGACCATGAAACATCTTCTAGTATAGCAGTAAGTTAAAGTTTACATCTTGTTTTATCTCAATAGCTCAAATAGTTGTGCAACAACTGTCTACTTGAATTTCAAGCCGAACACCCGTGAGGATCCCATTGGATATTTTGCGGGATCACATGTACCGGATCTCCAGTAAAAAATCTTTCAAAGATTACTTGGTGTCTCAAGTAACTGCAAACAAAGAATTCGGTAGTCAACTTGTCAAATATAGATACCATCTGAACCATATGTAAACCAGATTTGCATATAAAATTGAGAGCTTCTTTCCCATTTAGGCAGCTTGCTTTACAACAGAAGCTACAGACATTCTGTTCATAAAAAAGGATTAAAAATACAACAAAAGAGAAAGCAAATCAAAAGTGGCCGATAAACAATGAAACCAAATACCCCTCTATATATACATACATTTGTCAGATCAGCAAATATCATGGCCATGACCACTATTTTCATTCTCATTCTCCGCACCTTCAGAGGTAAATTAGCATTCATTGGTAATTTCAGACTAGGGTAACATCGTCCCTGAGAATGTTGAATTTGCAGAGAGGGCAAGTAGCATTTATCCTCAGCCATTTGCAAATGCATTTGTGGTGGAAATGATGTTTGCAAGGAAGGCTACACAGTTCGGACCCTTCCACATACTTGTGAAGGCAAATGCAACACTCCTGCAAAAACCAAATAACACAAGCTTGAAACCCAATATTAGATCACAAGATTCTAAATTGGACATGATGCAGAAAATGGAATCCGACAATGTTGCAAGGAATGAGAAATAAAAGGAAATAGAAACCAAAATTTATGGAAATTATAACAAAAATCCCTTAGATATAGCAAAAGGTATGGCCAAAGAGTCGCAGAAGCTTACAGAATCCTCATCTGGAGGAGCAATATCAGTAAGGGAATTTGCGTTAAACTTGAATCTAGGAAGAGATTTGAGATCTTTTTCAGATGCTCCTCCTCCAATTTTCATTGCATAAGCAATTGTTGCCAGAATTGGCAAGCAACAGAATAAAGTGAAGAAGACAACAGATGCCATCACCACACATAGTATCATAAAGAACACGTCGAAGGCTAAAAACACCACTGCTAACCTGCATTTCCCCCCCTTCAAAATCACATTAGGATTCACCAGCATTTGAAATAAAATGTTTGAACAATACATAATAAGTGAAAGGGGAAAAAAGAGGGAAGAACATAACTACAGAGACAAAAAAGGAAAGAAGAAAAGTAGAAATCTCAAAATTGAAAGGTTAGGTTCACATAGTTTGCTAGTTCATACCAGTAAAGACGAGGCGAGTCTTGCAGAAGTGCTTGACCACCCATTACAATCCAATAGAAACCAAACACCCACCAGATGGAGGATACCACCGTGTTCATCGACTCCAACCGCTTCACAATGCTATAAAGAGCAAATATGAAGGGTTAGACTAATGTGTGTGTAAAGATCCATGACCCGTCTCAAACAATATCAGCTGATAGTGACTAATTCAGGAATAAAACTGAATATTTTTTAAGCAAATTACTGTGTTTTATAACTCAAAAGGAAATGCCATTACAAGGAAATTAAAGTACTGAAAGATTACAAAAATCAAAGTTAAAAGCAGGAAATTAAGGCATAAAAGAAATTTTGACATCAGTTTCCCCACTCTGCTGTGATCTAGGAACCTGTAATATAGAGAAGTGGCTGCACTCTATTTGCACTAATGACCTCTAAGTTTCTTGCCTTGCACTAAACCCCCTACAATAAGATGCATAAAAACTTTAGCCCCAGGGTCTTCAATTAATCTAGTAACAAGCCCTCTTCATATTTGTTTCTTTCTGCCCAAAGTGGGTTCGTTTTAGTGTCTTAAATTTTTTCTCCTTTTCTATTTCTCAAGAAATTGCTTTCATTTTTATAAACTGAGAAAACTGTGCCATGGATAAAGATGTCTTGTCTGGATTCTCCACGATGTCAGTCACACTAAAAACGATGAAGAATCTCTACGTAACTCTAATTCGTACTCTTAAATGCCATGGGATCGTTTTTAGTTTGCATAAGAAATTTTAACCCTATCGCAAGATGGAAACCCAAAGGAATTGACGGGGGGTCAAGTGACACAAATCCTAGCTTGATTACAAACTCCACTGTCCCCAATATGCAAATTACTAGCTATGGATAAAGTGGAAAAACGGTCCTCATTCACCCATCTAATGTGACTCGTGGCATATGCCCCATCACAAAAACTCCTATTCTGCATCTTTTGAGAAAAACCAAAGGGATAATCCTTGTCACCCTAACAAATTCCAAAAAACTAGTGTTTTTACTACACAAGGAAAGACAGTATTAGGTTTCTTCCAATACGAGTTAAGATCATTAGATCAAATTATTTCCACTTTCTTCATGCCAAGTGGTAGTTGCCCTGATATGGCACTTAATCAGATATATACATGCATCAGACAATGTGTATTGAAAGCTTAATCAGCAGTGAAGGGCATTAATTGAAAAAAGATGACAAATTGGATAGCGTGCGGATAATGATTCAGTGTGAATTAGTAGCCGATTTTTAAAATGGAGACGGGTACGGTACGGAAAACTGAAAAAATAAATGCAGACTTAAAAATATAGGAAACGAAAAGCAACAATATAACAAATAATCAAATGTATAATACGACTCTTTTTTGAAAATTAGTAAGCTATATATTTGAGGAGACCCGTGAGTGCACCAGTTAGAAAATACGAGAATATTGATGGCGGTATGGAAAGGAAAGGAAAAGATACACCTTTAACTACATGGATACAAGGATGCAAGTGATTAGAGAAGACTTGGGCATTACAAAAATAGATGAGCAAGTTGCTTTATATATAAGCAAGTGCCATCCAAAAATTAAGTTAATGACCTGACAAAATATTTATTTTGGTTCCACTTAACCGACCTCAATTTAGGATCTAAGGCTTGGATGATGACTAAGAAGCATGGACTCGGAAATGGGTGCGTATTCGGATAAGCGTGAGGATGGCAAGTTTTGAGAAATTTCAAACAAGACAAGATTCGACATTTTATTTTTTTATTATAATTCTTATACCGTTGCTTACAAGAGATTACAAAAAATGAGATATAATGTACTAAACGATGAACAAAAGGATATATAATATTGGTTCTAGAATTCTTAGGAAAAAACAATTAGCAATTTCTGTCATAATCTAGTAAACTAGCCCACTCAATACAAACTATCAAAAGTCACAAAAACATATCATTCGCCAAAACACTAAAGTATTATAACATCCAAAATATTTAGCTAAGTAAGAGTAGTCAATTTCTAACATATTAACGAACATCTGCATACTTATCTATTCATCCACTTCAACAATTTGTCCACTGCCAAGTCCATCAAGTGTGTCAAGTGTGTCCCCATGTGTCCAACATTGCAATTAATAAATGGATTTCAAGACGTGCCCTGGGGCCCGTACAACACTTGTCTAGAAGTGTCAGGTGCATATTGGTGTCCCCAGTGAATCAGACACGGGTATGGCACCCGATTAGGAGTGTCCGTGCTTTCTTAGATGATGATGATATTATAGACAGTAGCATATAAAAAAAAGATTAAACATGATTTATTTCTTATTTTTGGAACTTTCTTAAAAGAAAATTCTTGAAAGCAAATTTACAATACGAATTTTCAAAACCGAAGAGTTTCCATATTAGAAACAAGAGTTTGAGTGGAAAAACGAAGTGTAATTACAAAGTGAAGGGGCAAAGTGCAATTCCTCCCGCTAGGATTTCGAATTACCAATCCTATCCTTAGTCTGAAAAGACTGTCATGCTGTGCAGAATTATAAACAAATAAACCAAAAGCTTACCAGGCCCAGAAACAAAATAAGCAAAACTGGAAGTAATTAATAAGGGTATGTTTAGTTGTAACTTTTAAGAGCAAAACCTAGAGCTTTTTCCTGCTTATGAATTATTTGATACATTCAGCTTAAACTTTTAGCTTATTTAAACCAAAACAGCGACAAAGCTCAGCATAGCAGCAAAATATATTCCAATTTTTTAAGCAAAAAAAAAAAAAAAAGAAAAAAGAAAATCTTGAGCTTAAAAGTTATGACTAAAGAAGCCCGAAGTTGAAAATTGCAATCTTGAACTCACTGCAAAAGACACAACCCTTTTCTGTCTCCTGTATTGAAAACACAAACTCTACATCCAACAGGCGCAACGAAGCATACCAGGTATATATTTTCCAAAAATTGACATCAAGTTAAAAATTGAACAAGTAAAACCCAAAAAGGAATAATTGCAAGAACTCGAGCACCTCGGGCAAAACCCCAGGTGTTCCTAATCTACACATTAACTGGTTCACATGCTAAAGTTTGACATTACCTAAATTTAAAACTGAACTAAGAAAACCCGAAAAAGGATAATCAAACCCACCAAGAGTTCCACAGCGAGAACTCGAGCTCCTCGGGCAAAAACTTAGGTGTTCCTAATCTACACATTAAGTAACTGGTTAATATGCTTAAATTAGACATTTACTAAATTAAAAATTGAATGAACAGAACCATATAAGGATAATAGAATCTAGCAAAACGCTAAAAATTGAATCAACAAAACCCTAAAAGCAGCAATCTTGAACTCACTGAAAACGCAAGCCCTACATCTAATAGGCACAACGACGCATACCCGGCATGTAGTTTCTAAAATTGACATCAATCAAGTTAAAAGTTTAACTACCTAAGCCGAAAAAGGATAATTGAACCCACCAATTATTCCGCAGCGAGAACCCGAGCCCCTCGGGCGAAACCCGAGCTCCGCCCCCGCCCCTCCTCTGTCTACTACACCCGAAAAACACGAACCCAACATGCAACAGGCAAAGTAGCGCATACCCACCGATCCAAACCCGGAGCGGCGTTGCGGGTCGCTCTCGGATTGTCGTGAGGAGCACAAAGACCGAGACGATGACGAAAGCGAGGTTCCATATGACATCGAGGATGATGAAGGGCTTGGATAGGGTGCAGTCGAGAGGGGCTTCGGAGGAGATTGGTGGTTCCAGGCAGGCGGTGCCGGTGATAACGTGGCGGGTTGGGGGTTGAGGGCTCGGAGAGCTCATTGCGTGGGAGAAAAGATTGGTTCTTTTTCAATTTAGGGTTTGGGGAGAGAGATACAGAGATAGATGTATGTATATGCGTGTAGTATATATATATATAGAGAGAGAGAGAGAGAGGTTGACTGGGGAAAGTGGTGATGGGGGAGAGGGTGGTGATGAGGTGGCGCTAACACAGTGGGAAAAGAGTGTATTTAGACAATAATAATGTGTCTGGGTAATGCACAATAAAATTATAATTATTATTGAGTATGAAAGTCAATTATTAAATAAAAATTATTATGTATTATATATTATTTTGATTTATAATTTACAGATTTTGTGTATAAATAAGAGAAGAAGATAAAAAAAAAAAGAAGTGCCAAAGAAAGCTCATAAACAGATAAGAATAAAGATGAAATAAGAGTAAAAATAGATTTAGTTTGGTCCAAATTCCAAACTATATTTTATATGTTATAATTTCTCCTTGTATGTACTGATATTAGCATCGTGGATAAAGCTCAAGCTTTAACTTGATGCTGAACCACGTAATTCTTAGTCTCCTAATTTACTTTCTTGCAAATTATTTTATTTGTTTTTTAACATAATTTATAACATGTTATCAATATGAGTCTTTAAAAAAAAAATATTTTTAGACTACTTAGAAAATATTGTAAATTTGTCAAGATATATATTTTGAGTTTCTAATAAATAATATAAATTTTTTACATCCTTAGCTGTTGCTACTAGCTTTCTATCTCTGTGTTTTTGGTGTTTTTTGAAGGGCAGTCATATTTGTAGAGGATTTTTGAATAATAGGGTCAAACTCTGAAAACAAAAACAAGTCTAAGGTGGGGCTAGTGTCAAAATAAATCAGCCATAATAGCCTTAAGTTTATGGTTGGTCTGACATGACACGAGGAAAATAGTTTTTATTATTTCGTAAAACATTTTAATTTTAAATTTATTATTGAAATTAAATTAATATTTTTTGAGATATTTTTCAGATTAAAAATACGAACATGATGCAGCAAGTTCAAGATGGTAGATTGAATTATAAAGTATTTACTAACATCCCCATATAACTTAAAAGGATGAATAATCAAACATTCTGACATATTAAGCTTAATAAATAAATATGCTTATAATCATAGCTATTTTTATATTGAGATTTAATTTTTTGCTTCAACAGAGAGGAAATGAATTTATTTATGATAATCATCATTTTTGCATAATTGATACTGAAAATAAATATATTGACTCTCAATGACCCATCCGACTAGCTTTGCTACTTTTTTTTGTGTGAATGATATAATGTGAACGGTTGTAGATTGTGACATGATAGTAGGTGCGGATCTTTAACCTAAATATAACATTGGTTTGACATATTGAAGTTGTCCTATATATATAAATTTGAGCCAATATCAATGGAGATACATGATCATTTGCCCTTTTACAGTTAACTAATTATGCCATTATTGTGGAGTGAAAGTAATTTGGAAATGTGTTTATATAATACCCAGATTTTTGTACTCTATATTGTTCATCGATTTTTTTGAAAAAAGAAAAAGGAGTGCTTATAGATAGGTGTTTCCAAAATTAGAGCTCTAAATAGAGTAAATTAATGGCTTAACTGACTTAAATATATTAAGCATATGAAGTACGAAATTAAAGCTGTTAGCAAGTTTCTAAATTAATAATTGGAGTTGTTCAATTTCAAAATCATAAGGCAAAAAACATACTTAGAGATAGGTGTTTCCAAATCCCATCTTACAATTAGATCAAATTTGAATATCCTCCACTTCTAGACATACTTGCATTGAGTATGTACTCTGCTTCTATATAAAGGCATGATAACTTTGATACAATTGCGATGGGGGATAAACTGTTCATATGTGTACAATGATGATACATATAAAAGTTCAAAAATGTGTTGAATTTATCATTTGGTTGCACTATACTTATTCCAACTGATGAACACGAACTATTTCATAATGAATTCACATGAGAATATATTAATAATCGCTACATATAAGAGAAAGGGAAAATTTATCTCAAGTTATGATTTACAAAGGCTGTATACACTAGCAACAAATATGGGACAATATATTATAGGATTTGCACAATGCATGGGGATGTAAAGATATTAGGATATAACAAATTTGATTGATTGAAAAGGAGAAATAAATAAAAGATAAAAACAAATGAAAAAATAGAAAAACGAGACTCGAACGCGAGACCTAAAGGTAAGTTGACAATACTACGAATCCTCCCTTTAGCCACCAAATATATAACCTGGAGGGTGTTTAAACTTTCCACAAAATATTATATAACTCTATTTGAATCGTAATTCAAAATAGGCAAGATAATTGATCATTGCTTATTGATCAATGTATCTTTGTGAGTTATTCATATGTGTTTAATAGTAGAAGATATAAATAGAGCTCTCAAATGACAATCATTCAAATAAATATTTAATGATCTACAAGTTATCATTCAAATAAGAGGATATAACATTTGGAATAATGTTTTATCGGCCAAGGAGGAGTGTTATGAATTATTATTGATGTGACATTTTAATGTGTCTGATACAATCATGAAGCTCAATCATTAAATGAAAATACTATGCGATATGCAGGTATAACTCACCATCTTGACTTATAACTTATAGATTTTGTGTATAAATAAGAGAAGAAGAGGAAGAAGAAAATACACATAAGAAAGCGCAGAAAGATATTCAAAAAAGAGAGAAAAAATAGGAGTATAAATGGATCTAGTTTGGTATAAATTCCAAGATTTATTTTACATGTTATATCGTGCTGTAAATTTTTTTTTATATTAATACAAGAATATACCGGTATTGGTCCTATAAACTAAGTATAAATTAAACTTATTTTAACTTGGGGCTAAATTACATAATTTTAGTCTCCTGTTTTACTTTTCTGCAAATTATTATATTTGCTTTCCAGCATAATTTATAACAATTTCCATAAACCGGCAAGTAGATATTTGTTGAGATGCCTATATTTAGGAAATTTTGACGAAGAGTATCGAAATTTATTTCATTATAATTGTATAAGGTTTTTCTTTCTTATTTGTACGCAAGTTTTCAAGAGCCTCTTATTATTGGTTTTCTTTTAGTCTGATTGAAAAAAATATCGATCAATTTCGATTGTTTGTTTAATTTTCTTGATTGATTCTGTTTTGATGTACGTGCATGGGATAATGATGGGAAAAAAAAATTTAATTTGCAGAGATAATTGACACGAGGTTATAATGCAAAATACTAAGATACGACATTGTTAATTGGGCATTGAAAGTTGCATGTAATTCCACATGGATACGTTAGATTTGAAAAACTTAATAATATTCGTAATAACGAAAAACTAAGGATCCGTTGGAATTTCAATTTATATTTCCTTCGCAATTAGACCACGTCCCTTAGATTTGATAAAAGAATTAGTCACTAGCAATTAATGCAATTGGTTCAATCTAGACAAAATCAAACTAATAACCAAATGGCCCAAACAAAATGCAATCCAAAATACGTTTCAATTTAAATTTAATCAAATCCAAAATATTTATAACACAATCTAAAACTAAAATAAAACAAACTATTATCCAAATCTATTCAATTTATTTCTTTTTTCAATGCAAAGTATGTTTCTTTAATATTTTTTTTGTATATCTTGATTTATTTATTCACTCAAATAGGTAATAATATCAATAGTAATACATATTAATCACATCTTTTAAAATTGAAAAATAAAAATATTTTTATTACTGAATTCAAATAGACAATAATATATGTAATGTAATGCTATATACATATAATTTATAGTTTGTAATGGATTTTTGTGATTAAAAAATATTACTTGAAATTTGATTACTTTTGGATTGAATATTTCGTAAGGAAAAAGAGATCATTCTAGTACAAAGAGCTGCCGGAGAGAGAGAATTGGTCTTAAATGATAAAATTTTATTTTTAACCCACTAGCTTATTCCATTGAAAATTGTTATTTATAAAAAATAACTATTATTCCAATATAATATGTCTTTAAAGAAGATATCAAAATTTACATTTGTCATTTATTTTATTTTTAAACTTTCTTTGTATCGTGAAATATTATTAACAACAAAAATATAACTTAAATTATTTTTTTGGAAAATTAAACTAATGTAAGGACGCAAAAACACAACAAGGAGAAGTAATTACATAAAAATGCAATTATTATGCATTTATAACCAACATAACAAAAAATAATGTATGAAAAAATATATAGGACCTTGAAAATATAAATTGTGTCATAACTTTCCTACAGATATTGTATATTGGTGACAAAAATTTATAACTAATACTTATTCCTATACAAAATAAATCGGTTTTAAATTTGGACTAAGTTCAGAAAATAATTGTACACATGTGTATTCTTTTGCTTATGTAAAACAATTTCATATCAACTTGCTTGCAAAGCCTATTAGCCTGATACAATTTTAAGTTTACCTTCCTTTTTTTTTTTTTAAATATTTATGATAGTTAATACAAAAAATAGTATCATTAATTTATAATAAAATTTTATACTTATGCAGTAAAAGATAACTTAAAGTCTATACTCAAACTTTAGCACTTCAATGGACAATATTCATGATTGTTTCATGCATTCGGGGTGGGTGGGTAGTTCCTATTTAAGTGACATTTATGTGCTTTTTATAGTTTAGTGGACATTTTAAATAGGAATTATTGTAAATACTTGTCTACCATTTTCGATATAAATTGTGGGTGATAGAGTACTTAATAATACTTTATCTTTTTTTCTACCAGTTTCCAAGCCGTATGTTCGATACCGACTCGAGATAATTTCACAAGTGAAAGTGAATGGAACAAATGGGTGAAAAACACTTTTCATAGTGGGGCAAGATTTTATGCCATTGTGATATTATTAAACAGTAATTAAATATGGTTTATTTTTGTTGTTCATTTTCATCGAATGATTAAAATATCCTCACAGATAAAGTATAATAACAAAACTAAAAAATAAAATTGCCAACTACTATCACATAGTTTTTCCAACATTTTCATAGAAATGATATTTCTACATTTGAGTTTTATATCTTCTAGAAAATGAAACAAGCTAGAGTGTGGAACTAATTTAAATTTTAGAAATTTTAATTTCTAGTGATAAATTTAAAGATAGATGAGATATTGTTTTTCTGAGAGTACTCCAAAAAGCAGAGAAATTAAAAAAAAATAGCCTAAAAAATTTCAAGAAATTACATTAAAATACAACTTAAGCAAAAAATAAAACCAATTACTTAAAACAAAAAGAAGGAGCAACACTTTTATCCAAATAAATGAGATGCTATGATTAAAGATAAAACTTAGAATTCGTATTAACGTATAAATAGACCTAAAAACAATTGAGAAAAGTAGCAACTCACAAATCAATATTAGAAAATAATTAATTCACGGATTCTATTTAGACTAAAATTTTGAATCCATTGATTTGTTCACCATACAACTAATAACATCACTAATAAAGAGTTAGTATGAAAATTTTAGAGGAAAAATATTTTTGCATAATACATTAAACAAAAATACAAAGCAAATCTTAATTAAACTAAGGAAAAGAAGTAGTACCAAAACTTCATCTCCATTTCTTACAAATCATTACCTGAAGTGTGTTATATAATTTATTTCAAAATAGAGAATAAACGTATCATAAAAAAGAAAAACAAATTGGCCTAAATAGACAAATTTTTATGTCTTAAGAAAGTGATTGTAAGAAGGAATGAAGGAAATTATATTATGTTATATGAATGCCCAAAAGAATATAATGGCTCTTAATACATATTTAGCAAGGGAAGAAAACTCAAAGGTTTTATAACTTTTCTTAACCCATAGTTAGAAGTTTAATTTGCAAAGCTAATTACAAATACAAATACAAACCTTGAATGATTAAACATGTCCATAATAAAAATACTTTAAAAAGTGCAATTTTATATATTTGAAATGTATATTTTGGAAACGAAAGCGACAAGTAATAAGCTTATTCATACTTTTCAAATAAGAGGAAAGTAGATAATTTGATATTATCATGAATCATCGACTAAATAAGTGTGAATGTTATGCTATTAAATTGTTCAGAGTTTTAGTCAATATATTTACTTGGGAAATAATTATTTATTAGTGGAGTTACAAAACCAAAGGGACAATACACATTTGCATGCCTTATAGATTGTTGAGTCAATTGATGCATTGCATAATTAATTTGAATTTTATTATGTATTAATGGCAAAAAAAAAAAAAAAATAAGACTAATCAATTTACATATTTGCACATGGTGTTTTATGCTCCAAGAAACTAAACTAAAGGTGTATTGTTGAAAAGAAAAATGATTGAAACAATTAGAGAGAGTCTCAATTTTAGAGTAGGGAGGACATAGCCAAACATAAATTTCTCCAATTCCCATAAGCTCCCCTCGCTTCTCCTCCAAAATCCGCTAATCAATCAAGCACTTATAGTAATATAAATTTTCGTAGGTACCCTACCCGTTGTCGCACTTAATAATACTTCAACAATCTTTATCATTAATAAAATAATAATATTGTTTTTCCTTTTTTATGTTCATTTCTTCTGTTTTGGTTGGTGTTAATATACAGATTCAGAGGTGCTAAATTTTATTTTATTGAAAATTATTTCATCATTAATGAGACTAAGAATTATTTTTTTTATTAATTAAAAATACAAGTTAAAATGCAGCCCAATTGTTCCCAATTTTACTTATTCGGCGCTTCCTGTCTCAAGTCGTTGTTTAGTAAAGTACATTGAAAAATGTTAAATATTAAATGCATAATAATTGTAACACTAATTAGCTTTATCCTCTTGCTATAAGTCGATACTTTTGAACACTTTGCCCCATGATGTTTCTGATAATTTCATATTACCCCAGATGTTTATGAAATTATACTTTTCTCTCATGAAGTTTATAAGTTGATTGAACTTTACCCTGAACATTTTGGGAGAAAAGTGAAATTCAGATTTACGTTCATAAATTATCCTTAAATTTACTGAAATACTTCTTATGTAGCACCCATTTTCTAATTGTTTTTTATTAAAATTAGATTGTATAATT